>CM049856.1:14962144-15234644 GCA_027422415.1 Schizothorax lantsangensis
CCCGGACTGGCGAAAGCATTTCTGTACCCTCGAGCGGGTTACACCCCTAAGGTCCCCACTACTGCACCACGGCCAGAAGTGCTCCTGTGCGAGCACTTGACACATACGTCCACAGAGCTACCCAGTGGAGAAGGTCGGACCAATTGCTTGTGTGCGTTGGTCCGCCCAGGAGAGGTCTCCCTGCTACTAAGCATACTATCAGCCGGTGGATTGTCGAGACAATCACGGCCTGTTACGAGTCCTCTGGCCTCCCCTCGCCTTTGGGGGTCAAGGCACACTCCACTAGAGGTATGGCAGCCTCCAAGGCCTTCTCTGCAGGTGTCCCTGTTTTGGACATCTGCAACGCTGCGGGTTGGTCCACCCCGTCCACCTTTGTCCGGTTCTACGGCCTAGACATTGGTACTACCCCAGGTTCTTCAGTCCTCTCGTCCTAGTCGTTTATGTTGAGACATACACACAGGGCAGGGATTTGTAAGTCTGGCGGAGTGGGCATCTCGTTCCCAAAGCGTGGTGACGCAGCTCGAGTTCCCGAAAAGGAACGTCTCCAGGTTACGTATGTAACCATGGTTCCTTGAGGGAACGAGACGCTGCGTCACGTTGCCATACTTCCGGCATCCTTGCCAGCGCAGTTCTTCATGACTTGAGGCTGTCGCCGGCTTTGCCGCAGGTGCTTTTATGCTTCCTGGTCTCTGACGTCACCCGCCTGTGACGTCGCGCCCTTCCATTGGTCAGATTACACAGCAGATTCAGAGCCGGTCACGCACAAGGCGTTCCCAAAGCGTGGTGACGCAGCGTCTCGTTCCCTCAAGGAACCATGGTTACATACGTAACCTGGAGACGTTATATATGGTTTATGTATGTGGGTTTGTACGTGCTTAGCTGTGGTTTAGGGACAAAACTGTCCCAGAAGTAAGCTAAATCTGACAAACCTCCCTTTGGGGAAATCTGAAATTGGAAAATGTATTCATAAATAAAACAAATAAAGTTTTTTTTATCCAGTTTCATGAGAATGTTTAATTTGTACAATATGCTGAAATTGGGATTATGGATTGTACAAAAACATACGACTCGAAAAAAGTTCTAAGATATAGGACATTTTATTTCTTATTTGTACAAATTATTACAAGGTTTCATGAGAATATGTTGTTTTTTTTAATTTTTTAAAAAAATTTTTTAACCCCACAACCCTAATCCTACCCATCACGTAGCAAATGCACGCCAAAGTCCATTTTTGCATATCAATACCACAAGTTTTTGTTTTTATTTGGCGTTCATGAGATCGGGTTGAACGATGATACCTTTATTCCACTGGAAAAGCTCTACTTTCAAAACACCACATTACTGGCAAATACAATGTAAGTGTCTGGATAAGGTGTAAGAGGGTTTCACATACATATTTAGCTTTTGGTACTCTCCATTTTCTAATTTCCATGGTCATAATGGATCATCACTGTGCGATTTTTCATGTAGTGGCAGCTCTTATTGAAGTGGCTTTAGAGAGTCATTAGTCTGATGTTCTTGAGTTGATGTACAATATGAATGGGAATACTATCATACCTGCTTGTTCGCCACCATCTGTTGTGCACCTCAGGAGAACCACTCCAATTGGCTCATCTTTTCAGACTAGTTCTAAGAATAAACACATCTCTTCACTGTTTCATCGCTGTTTAGCGCTTCACTGAACTTCTTGTGTTGTCCGTCTTCACTTCTTCACTCCTGAGGACAGCCAGTTAAGGCATTGCCAATGTAACATCCCCTAACTGTAATATGTATAGTCAGGGTGTAAAATAAAACAATGCCTGTTTCTAAACTGTCTTTCTCTAGACATTGACGTATCCTGAGGATGACAACTCAAATCAACACTGTTGATGTTCCAGGCAGCCTGAATCTTGAGTGATGATTAATGTAAGTCTCATGTAGGAAAAAATATGAGAAGAGGTTATTAAGGTTAAAACAGCATCATGTCTTCATGAATCATATTGGAGATGCCATCACATCCATGATATCTGAAATGCCAAAAAAAAAAAAATTGATTTATTCAAAAACAAACAAAATTTTTTTCGAAAACCTAAAATCCTTAAAAAAAAAAAAGTCTTAAATTTTATAAAGTTCTTTTATCATATTTTTTTTTCATTTATTTTTTTTTTTTTTATTTTTTTTTTTTTTTTTTGCCATTTTTTTGTTTTCTTGGCTGTTTTTTTTTTTTGAGAACATTTTCTGCAGGCACTAGAGCATATTTTACCACAGTGTTTTGGAAGATCTTATGAAAATGTGAATCACACTTGTATTTCTTGGTATTTTTGTGTTTGCATGAAGGAAATGAACGCCTGCATTATGTCACTGTGAGATATAAATGTTTTCTTTCTGATTTATCACACAATTGTGTAAACGTGGCGTAAGGGCATTATACCCATGCAGTTTTATTTGTTTATGTACTCATGTATGTTACATATTAAGGTTTGTCAAGTTTTCCATATTTTATATTTTTGGGGGAAAATGATAATACTGAAAATACTGGAAGTATTAGAGCATGAAGATGCATAGAAATGTGTAATTGCATTAGTACATTGTTAATGTGCTGATTCTCATTATTATTAGTGTTGAAAAACAGTTCTGCTTAATATTTCTCAGATTTATTTCCATTAAATTGATGGAAAGAAAGTTTAAACAGCATTTATCTGAAATAGAAAACTTTTGTAACAATGTAAATGTCTTAATACTATCTGTCTATCTATTTGTATATCTACAATTACAACTGAAGCATGGTAGTATGGCCTCAGAGAAATCTGCCAAAAAACAAAACAAACATGATATAAATCACAAAAAAGAAAGATGTCCAGGTCATAAATTCTTATGGATGATGGATACATCTTCAAAGCGGGCCTCATTTCAGCTCAAACTTGTTGAGGCGTCTCATGTTGGACTGTGACATGAAGCCCAAGGTAATGTCTAAGCTTGTTTGAGTCTCATTACATGTGCTTCCTTAGTGACTCAAAGTTTCCATTTCCCAAAGGGTGTGAGAGCTGGTTAAAAATGGTCATAGCATTGAGAGGAAACATGATACTCGTTTAGGAAGGGGCAAAGGCTAAAATGTTTTACAGTAGGAAATGTTTTTAAGGAAATTCAAACATAGAAAGTGGGCAGCACACCTGAATTTGCAATAGCAAATTGGCAAGGTAGCTATGTGCTCATTTGTTAATCTTGTCAAGTATTGTACTCTTTGACATTAGTCTTAAAGCGGACAGCGTCTCTCTCATAACTCAAAAACTGCAAAGCAAAATAAAAAAAAAATAGCTCCGGGCGATCTCCTTTGTACATTTCTGAACGGTCTCCAGCACATAATCAAATAATCCATCAAATAATCACACACACAGCTGTTCTTTGCCTGCATCAGTCAAAGAAATACAACACACCCTTCACTATATAAAAAAAGCTTTGTCAGGAAACCTAAACTGTGGTCTGTATTGGGTTTGTCTTTGTGTGAAGTCTTTACTTTTGTTTTGAAGTCTTTTATGTCAGTCAGGGTCTTTTATTTTGATATGGTTTTTGATATGATTCATATTATAAAGGTCACATTTCCTGTCTTTAGCCTCCTGTCTTCCTTGTTCATTGTTTCCAGTAATGTTTTGTCCTTGGGTGTGTCTCAGTCAACTCCTTAGTCAGTTTCTAAAGATATCAAAATATTCATACTTCTCTACTGTAAAAATGTGACAAGGTTAATATGTCTATTCAAGGTTGCATTACTTTTGACAAGATTCTGGAGCACCCATATAAACATTACTGTACTATCCCATAAGGCCACAGGAGTGGATTGGTAAATGGTGGGTAAATTGTCATTGACAGTGCCGACATGGTGGATGTAGTAGATATATCTAGATTATAGGCTACACACATTCATACTAAATATACTTTTAATATGGTCACAAGAAACTTATTCAAAGAAGTACTGTATCCAATAAAAGAGTGCAATTTCAAATGGAACCATGCTTCAGAATGGCTGCCAATAGAAATAACTAATACACTATAAAAAATCAGTAAGGATGCATTTAGTTGTTAAAATATCTTTTTATTTAAAGATATTTTATAAAAGTAGTTTATTCCTGTGATTGCAAAGCTGAATTTTCGGCATCATTACTTCAGTCTTCAGTGTTACATGATCCTTCAGAAATCTTTCTGATATGCTGATTTTCTGCTTATTTCTTAATAAAGAATAAATCATCTGCTTAATATTTTTATGAAAACACATTTTCCAGGATTTGCTTTTGAAAGTTTGAATAAACAGCATCTGAGTGATCATTGTCTCAATGTTTAGTGGACAGAGGTCCGTTACTATACAAATTCATCATGCTACACTGATTCATAGGGAACAAATGAGTTGAAGAAGACATTATAATGTCATCAGGAGCCTCTGTGCAGCTTGATGAGATTAAAACCTGGATTTTAGCAACCTTTACACAAAGAGGAAGCAAGATTCACCAGGCACCGTGTCAGCTTTCCACGTGCTCTGTTGTGATGTGTGTTATATCAGATCTATAAAGATTCACTTGAACACACAATAGGCCTGTGAGCACCTTCTTCCATTCTGTAATTCCCCTTTTTGAGCCATCTGTGCACAGTGAGGATGCCACTGCCAAACCTGTAATGGCTGTAATGGAGATTTGACATTAAAAATTATATATATTTTTTTGAAAACCACATGCATTTTCTAATGCAGCTGTTGGAGGGAGCAAAGATTTGCAGCTCAATTTACATAGGAAAGCTTTTACATTAGTAAGACTTACAGTAAGACAGCAAGTTAGCCACAATTTGTTCCAAATAGACAAATGTTTTCTGTTTCAAAAACAGAAGACTCTTAGTAGCTTTGTTTTTTCCATGTCTTTGAGACTCTTAATTTCGGCAATGCTGAACACATCTCTTTAGCTGTCACATCTGTAAAGTCTAGTGCAGAAAACAAATTATATTCTATTGCTTCATGACTTGAACACGTGTGCATTCATTATGGCATCATAAGTGCCAGGGGTGGATGAAAAGGGAAAATCTTGCACAAGTCCCTTCAGTATGAGAGTTTGCTTGTTTATAAATATCAAAAATATAAATGTAAAATCGCTAAATCCATCCCAGACTGTTCTAAAATTAAATATTTAATATAATATCTATTTAATACGATGTAAATAAATTATTTAATTATATAATCACTAATAAAAAATAAATACAATTTAAATTTATATATATGTACGTGTGTGTGTGTGTGTGTGCATGATATTATAATTATATATGAATAATGTATATGTGTATAAATATAATATATAAATGTATTTTTCTATAGTTGTATATCATTTGTAATGAAATTCTGCTTTAAAAGAAGAAAAATACAAAATAAAAACATTTTCAGTAATAGTCCCTGACGTTTGAACCCCTCTCAAATATTACTTGACGATCTCATTCTATTTAAATTCAGCTTGAAATGCTGAAAACCATTCAAATATATACATGTTTTTACAGTCTTGTCAAGAAATCTTAGTGTTCGTTATAAGAACTACAGGCAAAAGCAAATAAAAAAAGAAAGGGTTAAGAAAACAGATTCCAGTCTAAACGCATGAAATCATGACTTAATCAGTGGGTGTCTGGCCAGGATCTAGGCAGGAGATGTGGGCTGCGTGGATGGATGGATGGATGGGGCTTGAGTCCAAGGCTGGGCTTTCACAGCATTAAATAACTTCTGTCAGTCAAATTACTTCCCCTTCCAGAATCATCCATTGTTAGAGGCTCTCAGAGGGTGTTAGGCCTGTTGTTTCCTGCACTGAAGCCCACAATACTAATATACATCTGCGTGCTCACACCTGCCATGATATAAAGTGCAGTTTTAACTGTGTGACAGGACATGTTTGACATGCCATGATGATAAAGACATTTTATCTATATTTCTATATAATTTAACTGTGTTCAGCTGCTGTGTGAATGCAGTCATTGTTTCACACCGAAGATTCATGTGTGTCATTATTTACCTCAGGTATGTAATTTTTTTCTTCATGTCATGCTCCAGATGGTCTCCTGAAACCATTTTGAAAACATGCAACATTTTCATGTCAAATTTTAATGTTGTTCCACCTGAAGTCAGCTCTAATCTGCATGTCGGACAAATGCCACCTTGTGGCTAATATTCATACTGGAACATGGGAGATAATATTTTTGCAAACACTTAGGACCTACGTGAAATCCGTGTCGTTAGGGTTTGTTTAATGAATTTATATTAAATCACTTGCGCAGTGCATCCCGTGAAATGACTAGCAGCAGTACCAGCTTCAGCCATATGAAAGGCAGAAATACGAAAAGCATTAAAAGATTTTAGCTGCCAAAAACGCTGAAGGAAATTAGTCCGAATTTTTGATGGATAGACTTGCTGCAGTAGTGAAATGTAACTGACAAATGGAAAATAACAGACATATTAATAGTTAACAGTTATAATTTTTAAGACCTGAAGACTTCTCATAATTCATCTCAACTAGTTTTTCAACACATACAGAAATGTCCATTTGTGTGTGTGCATCACTTGCAGCATGTGGCAAAAAAAAGCCACACATGTAATACTGGCCTATTGTTGCACATTATTGGTTTACACTCTCCCATTTTGAGTCAGATCTCTCGTTTGAATTACAATCAAGCTGTAAACATTTTGATCAAGAAAAAATGTACATATTTATTTTTAGCTGTCTTTTATGACAAATGATTTCCTCTCGTCAGATGCAGAGCTGTGTGAGTGAAACCTCAGTTCAAACAGTACTGTGAACAAAGATGATTGCTGCAAGACTCATTGAAATTCTTCCTGCTGGCTGGCCGTTTTCTCAAACACAGGTCTGAAGGCTCTCCAAAGCACACATGTAAAGGTAAATAGACTGTTGCTCTGAACATTTCTTGGTAAGCTCATTACAATTCCCCTTGGTGTTTTGTTCTGTTCAGCCATTGTTTGTTTGCATTACCTAAAACCAATTAGTGGATTTTCTTGGTTGTAAAGGTCTGTGTTTTGTCAAAATGAGCTTTTACTGGAAATGTATCACAGCAAACATGATCAGTATTGACTGTTTTTGTTGAACTGATCCTTAAAAGGTCACACAAACTGAAATGGTAATGTGTGGATCTTTCAGTGAGATGAAAAAGTGTGATAATCATCAGCTCTTAATAACATTATCATGCATTTTCATTGAGGTAATATCAAGCCACTACATCCTCAAGTCCAACAAGTAATTATCCTCAATCATTCTGAAGCCTTGTTTGAATAAATAATGGTAAATCTGTTTAAAGTGCCTGCGGTTTAGGTTAAATAGCAATGATTTACACAACTTTATTGCAGCACTTCTGTAATAGATTGTGGTTTCAGGGTTCAGCAGCCTCTGACCACAGACAGTTATTCGTGGTCAGTAAAACAGCTGTTCTTATGTGCAACATATCTGGGATATGTTGGAATTCTGGTTGTGTTCAAGGTCTGTTAACATATTGAGCCATTGGATTTAAAACCCCTTTAAACCACATCACACAACCACAAGGTAATCTGCAAACATATCCAACAATAGTACAGTATGGATTGCTGGTAGAGACCAGTGATCCATACTGTTGGGAATTTTGGTAAATGCTTATATGTCTTATTTTATTATTTTAAATGCATTTTTTTGACAGTTATGGCATGTAATTTCTTTAAAAAGTGAATAGACCGCAGCTGGATGCAATCAAAGGCCCAACTGCTCTGAAGGTTCTTTCTAATCGTGTGTAAAAGGGGTAATATCTTCACACCGATATGCCTATTAGAGAGTCTCTCTGAATAAAGCAAGCATGTTAGCACATGTGGCACATGAAATGACCCTCTGCCGTGACCTCCATGAGCTCAGGTTGCTTCAAAGCATCAGAGAGAATGCTAACAATGACACATCTCTCATCCTCTTCATCTCTTCTGTCAACATGAGTTTGATAAAGCACTCTAACATGAACACAGATTGCAGCTATAGCCTCAAACAGGAAACATTAGCCCAGGGCTGAGTTTTTCAAGTATGCCTCAAGTGCGAGTTTAACTGCTTTCATGTACTATTATACCATGGAGCTTACAATGAAGCAGTTTATTTATTATTTTAGGGCTGGAATCTGAGAATCGTTTCTTATTCAGAACTGGTTCCATCCTACTACACTTTTCAGTGATCACAATGAATCTGCAGTGTTTGTCAAGTCCAATGACTTATTCTTTTAAGTGAATCATAAACATACAGTGTGACCAATTTTCTGATTCCCAAACCACTGACTCTTATGAGCCAGTTCTATTCATTAAATCTTAAAGCACACACATCCTGAAAAGTGAAACCAAAACATCTTGATTGCCCCTGGTGGCGGGCTGCACTATAGGTCATAAACCACCCTATTCAGGTAAACGGATGGGACGCGAGCCAAACTAAAATAAATAAATAAATCTAATTACACTTCAAATACATTTCCCCCAAAGCTGGTTTCTCTAATTTTATGTAGTTCTTATTACGCTGATGTATGTTCAAGTGTTAATTTTTCCAATAAGTTTGGTTTTAGTTACTTGATGCTATAAAAAAAACTGTATAAAAACAAGCAGTAGCGAAGAAGCGAAGTAGATAGACAGATACCTTTAGCATCCTCAGGAGGAGATTAAAGCTCTACTTTAACTTTTAGTTTTCCATAACTGTTTCGTTCCCAGCAACAAAATGACTTGTTCTGCAGTAAATTGTAGCCTACTAACCGACCTAAGGGATCATTGAAGTTTGTTCAGTTAAATTTGTGCTTTATAAGCTAATTAGTAAATTAATGTTATTGCCCAGCTAGCTAAGACAACAAGCTTAGCGTTAGCCTTGCAGGAAAAAAACAAGTGACTGTTAGCTAGCAGTTAATATTTATTTTTTATGAATTATATGAGTCTGCAGGAGTATGGACAGCTCCACTTCACGATCACTACTGTGCAGATACTGGCTCCAAATGACATTATCAACGTAAGATGGCAGCAGCCATCTTTGGGACATTTTTGCTTCACTTCATCTTTTTTTTTATGTCTATGCCTTAAATAGATAGCATGACCAGTGTAGTCCATTTCCCAAACAAATGACTCACGAACCGGTACTTTTTAGGGAATCATAAACATACAGTGCGACCAATTTAGTCAAATTCTCAAATGAAAACTTTTTATGAGCCGGTTCTTTTAAGTGAATCACAAACATATAGCACGACCAATTTTTGGATTCCAGAACAAATGACTCTTATAAGCCGGTTCTTTTACAATGAATCATAAACATACGGTGCGATCAGTGTAGTCCGATTCTAGAACAAATCAGTTTTGAGTAATTATTTTTAGTGATTCAAACACATACAGCAGTGAAACATGTAGTAACATGTAGTAATGTAGTTACTGACTGGTTGTTCATATAACAACTTGTAGATAATTTTGCCAGAAAAAGTTTTAGAATTTTTATCATATGTTAAAGTAAAAAATCTTGTGTAATATAACTTGTGTTTGTTTGTTTGCTGGTTTTTATTGTATTTGTTATACTTGTATTTTTTATAATTTTTTTGCCATGAAAATAGCCTAAGATGCTGACATGGCATTAAATAAAAATATACTGCTACTACTAACAATAGTTAAAAATTCACATTACGCAGTTTGTCAGTAGTATTTTATAAATATTAATGTATTAAATATGTTTCCACATTTTTTGTATTAGTGCTGTTGTTTAATAATTAAAGCAGTTATTGATTAAAAGGAAACACACTTTTAAAAAAAGAAAAAGTATTTATTATTGAAATGAACAAATCATTTGTTTTTGCATGCAAATCAGAGTATAATAATCTAGATAGTATCATTCATTTTTTATTTTTCGCTTACAGCACCTTTTACAACACACATATCTGATTATTGCAACCGTAGAAAACATAAACGCAACAACAACAGTGAAAAGAACCAACAAGACATCTACAGAATGGTACGAGTACCACGGCATCTTGTAGAACTCTGAGCGCAGGTGAGTCGCTCCTTTATGTCTCATCACATACTCGATCCAGAAAACGGCCGAGTCCAAAGGCCTCATCGGCTGGTCCCTGTGCAGACTAGAGAGTCTCTGCATGTTCGTCCTGTAGGAGGCGTTACTGAGCAATTCCCGTAGGGCTTGTCCAAAAGTATGACTGCTGAACTCTGACAACTTATGTATCTTACCCGCTCCTTTCTCCTGAATGCGTATTAAGTTGTCAAACTGGTCAAAGAACAAAGGGACGCCCAGGATTGGGACCCCATGGTATATGGCCTCCTGCACTCCATTGGTTCCTCCGTGGGCTACAAACGCTTTGATCTTGGGATGTCCCAGGAGGTCGTTCTGTGGTATCCAGTCCACGATAAGAGTGTTGTTGCCCACAGTGGATGGCCGACCTCCAAGATGTCTCCAGATGATTTTCTGAGGTAAACTAGCAAAAGCGGATGCAATATAGTTAGCCATGTCGGCAGGGATACTTTTAACAAGTGTTCCCAATGACATAATAATAAATCCGTGGTCTCCTGAGCTCTGCACAAACGCTTCCAGATCTGCAGGAAGAGGCTTGGAGGGTTTGCATTGAAATCCACTCATGTAAACAACATTTGGCATGGTTGGTCTTGGGAACTCGAAGACAAAATCAGTTCTCATGAGCCAAATATCAGCAGCTTGAATGAGGCTAACAATGTCTGTTTTGTAATCAAAATACTTATCTATTAGCGCATCATAATGTGGACCAACCACAAATCTGTCCTGGAAGAAAGTAAAGCTATGAAATAAAACATTTTTAACCCTTTGAGTGAAACTCATTTTATCTGTATGGCCAGAGCCTGGTAAAGGTACATAAGACATTGGAGATGGTGCTATAGCAAAATGTCCTTCACCACTTGTGATCCATCGTACATTGAGAACAAGAGGGAGTTTTAGATAATGCGCTAAAATCACGCCACCTGCTAATGCAGGATCGGTGAGCACCAGGTCGTACCGCTCATCCTGAAGTCTTTTCACAAGCATCTTATCTTCCAAAATGGCCGATACCATTTTACATATAATATAGTGTGCTTTTGACAACATGGAGAACAAATCAACCTGAAGCTTCAAGAATGACAGCCCAGAGGCATCACCTCTTTCTATCTCTATCACTTTCCGTAAATACTCGTCAAAAAATTTATCAGATTCACTTATTTCATCTGCGATTGTGATGGAAGTGTAGAAAGGGGACTTTTCCGTGATGTACCAGCTGGATTTGGGCCGGATCACGGTGATGCTGTGACCCCTGGAGTGCAGCTCTTCTATCAGGACTTTCATATTGACCCAGTGGCTTCCATCGACAGGATACAGTAAAACTTTACCTCCGTCGCAGCTCAGAGTGAAGACAGAAAATACCAAAAATAATCCAACAATGAAATGTGACTGGCTGGAAAGTGACTTCATTGTATCTGAGCAAAAAATTAAATAAAATAAACATTAATATTTTTGTTATTCCTCTTTTGCACTTTCAAAAAGTATTTTTTAACACTGAAATCATACTTCCATTAATTTTCCATACCACTTTATCCTATGCTGAAATCATTAATGTACTAAACTAACACAACTAAACTTACTAAACTAACACAACTAAATTGTTACTGGCTGACTCTTACCTTTTTGTAATTGTTCATGCATGCGTGAAAGACCAACAATTGCTCATTCCAGGGCTCTATTCATCTGAACTACTAAGTTCAAATTCTGCTTTACAAAGTCCACTTAAATTATTAACATTCAAATCAATAATTAACAGGCAGACACTGCATGTGGTTTAAGGGGCACTCAGACATATTTTTTTTCTGTAACCCTTTTAGGCTGTTGCAGGTCATTTTGATCCTGCTGACCCAGTTTAGACAGACATAAATATATACTATTGTTCAAAACTTTGGGTTTTGTTTGTTTGTTTGTATGTTTGTTTGTTTGAAAGAAGTTACTGATTATTTATAAAGGATTGATTAAATTAATCAAATGTGACAGTAAAGACATTTATAATGCTACAAAATATTCCTATTTAAACTTTCTAGTTTTCAAAACATCCTCAAATCTATGTCTGAAGACATTCATGTGACACTAAAGACTGGAGTAATGGCAAATCAAATGAATAAATTATATTAAAAAAATAAAATTTTATTACTTTCATTAAAACTATCAAAATTTAAATGTAATTTTAAATTATAATTCAAAATGTTACTATTTAGTTTATTTTTGATCAAATAAATGCAGCCTTCGTGAACATAAGAGACATTTTACAAATCTTTTAAACTGTAATGTATGTAATTTTCTAAATATATTTTTATACATTCTTATATTTTACTTTTATTTTATATAATATATATTTGTCAGGTTTATGTTTAAAACTGTCAAATAAATTAATAAAAATTTTGTTACATGTTTTTTTTTAAGGATGTTTAGATGTTTTGCTGGAAGATCAGGCAGCACTATGATCCAGTTAAATACAGATTCCTTTATTTTTTATTTATTTATTTATTTTCATTAATAGTTTGTGTAAAACATGATTCACAATTTTTGGCCCACTTGATACATGTGTCAGACACATAGTTCAGTTTGCCAGTGGTTGTTTTCTTGATTGTGATTTGTCTTCAGGTCACCCAGACACTTAAGCTCTGGGTTTTATGGGCTCTGGCTGTCAGTGTGTATCAGCATATACTCAGATATAACTACCCACCTAATGTCAATGCATGCAGGCATTCAGAAACACAAATGTGCTACCTGCACACTACATGCTTACTTTAAGAGAAATCTCTACAAGTGGAGACAGGACTGAAACTCTGATGGATGGAAATATCTGGTCCACAGGACAAAGTATGAATCAAAGTTAAATAATGAAAGCATGAAAAGGGGGGTCACACAATGGTAAAAAAATAACTATAGCATATAGTTATATTATGTAACTATAACTAGCCTATATATAACTATATGTCAGAGAAGTGGCCTAGGAGTTGCACTTGCTCGGGCACGTGTTGCTCATGTGGCGATGGAAGTTCAAGTCAAGCTCAGTTTATTTAGGATCATCCTGTCTATAAAAGTCACTGTCATCAAAAAACGCCAAAAGAAAGCATGTCAGGCTGGGGCAGTGTTGAAGCTGCTAATGCGCACGTAATGCAGAAGCAAATACACTTTTCCATGCATTACTTTTCTAATAATTCAGCAGCCTGTCGTCAATTGTTCCGCTTATACTACGGTTACCACTTCTCAAGGCATTGATCAGATGTTTTATTTTAAGACATTTGTCAGGTTTTTTTCCTCTCGTGTTCAGGACTCATTTCTTATGCATCTCATCTCATCCCTCCGTCAAAACCTCGTTTTAGAGCTAGAGACGAGACTTCAGTCATTGATAATGCTGTTATTGATGCAGTCTGAAGTTAAGAGAGAGAGAGAGATAAAGAGAGAGAGCGAGAGCGTGTTACCTGCGTCTGTGCGTCAACAGCGTTCGGCAGCACCGCCTCTCATAGCGAACCTGTAAGTTTGAACACGTTAAGAACAGCAAAGTTACCACCTCTCTACTGAGAAAAGTCTGTCAGTAGCAGAAGTCAGTAGCTTTTCAGTTGCTAAACTATTTTAATTTGACTGGTTTTGGCTTATCTGGCCTCCACTTTTGGACCCCCTGCTGCCTACAGAGCAAACAGGTCTGCAGTCAACATGGGACTGCACTACATCCTGCAACATCTCCACTGAGGACAGTTTGTAGACTTCAGCTGCTTTTAACACCATCATCCAGTCACCCCAGAATAAACTGACACAGCTCTCCGTCCCCACCTCCGTCTGTCAGTGGATCACCAGACAGCAAGCAGCTAGTGAGGCTGGGAAAATTCTCATCTGCTCCTCAGGGCTGGTTCTCTCCCCACTGCTCTTCTCCCTCTACACGAACGATGCTAAAGACCCCTCTGTCAAGCTCCTAAAGTTTGCAGACGACACCACACTGACATCCAGGATCATAGAGCTACACTTCCATTGATAATGCTGTTATTGATGCATCTAAGAGAGAGACGAGAGGTGTTACCTGCGTCTGTGCGTCAACAGCGTTCGGCAGCAGCCTCTCATAGCGAACCTTAAGTTTGAACACGTTAAGAACAGGTTAACTCTCCTGAGAAAAGTGTCAGTAGCAGAAGTAGAGCTTTTCAGCTAAACTATTTTAATTTGACTGGTTTTGGCTTTCTGAAGGCCTCCACACCCTTACTGGACCCCCTGCATACAGAGCAAACAGATCTGTGTGGATGATGCACAACATGGGACTTACAGCAACATCTGGACAGACCAGGGACTGAGGACAGTTTGTAGACTTCAGCTTTTAACACCATCTCCCGTCACCTTCCTGACACACACTCCGTCTGTCAGTGGATCACCAGCTTCCTGACAGACAGGCAGCAGCTAGTGAGGCTGGGAAAATTCTCATCCAGCACCCGTACGATCAGCACTGGAGCTCCTCAGGGCTGCGTTCTCTCCCCACTGCTCTTCTCCCTCTACACGAACGACTGCACATCTAAAGACCCCTCTGTCAAGCTCCTAAAGTTTGCAGACGACACCACACTGATCGGCCTCATCCAGGATGGTGACGAGTCAGCCTGCAGACAGAGGTTGAGCAGCTGGCTGGCTGGTGCAGTCTTAACAACCTGGAGCTTAACACGCTCAAAACAGTGGAGATGATCGTGGACTTCAAACCCCCCTGCTCTCCCCCCACTCACCATCATGAACAGCACTGTGACTGCAGTGGAGTCATTCAGATTCCTGGGCACCACAATTTCTCAGGACCTGAAGTGGGACAATCACATTGAGTCCATTGTGAAAAAGGCCCAGCAGAGGTTGTACTTCCTTCGCCAGCTGAGGAAGTTCAACCTGCCACAGGAGCTGCTGATACAGTTCTACTCTGCCATCATTGAATCCATCCTCTGCACGTCAATAACTGTCTGGTTCAGCTCAGCTACCAAATCTGACCTCAGAAGACTACGGAGCGTAGACTGCTGAGCGAATCATTGGTACAACCCTCCCCACTCTTCAAGAACTGTACTTATCCAGAGTGAGCAAAAGGGCTGGAAAAATCACTCTGGACCCCTCACATCCAGCACATGCACTCTTTGAACTGTTACCGTCTGGTCGACGCTACAGAGCTCTGAGCACCAGAACAACCAGACACAGGAACAGTTTCTTCCCTCAGGCAATCCATCTCATGAATACTTGACATTAAGCATGGAACACACAACACTATTTACATTATTTATTCATCACACATACTTATTTTTTTTTCATTTCATATTTGCACATATCAGACCTGTACACACATAACTGTCTATATTATATATTGTGTTTTTGCTATTTTGTACATTGCCTATTTGTATATTTGTATATTATTCTTTATTATCTGTGTCCTGTCCTGTTGCTGTCATTCTGTTGCACTGTGGAGCTTCTGTCACTATAACAAATTCCTCGTATGTGTAAACATACCTGGCCAATAAAGCTCATTCTCATTCTCATTAATGATAAAGTCGCTGGGCAGCGCTGACAGCACGTTGTGTGTGTGTGTGTATTTATCCGTGTGTGCAAGTGTGTCTGTGTGTGCGTTTGTACAGTATGAGAGAGACCGAGAGATGTTTTCTATAGATAATAAAACTTTCGTTGGAAAAATATGGAAATAGTCATTTGTTACATTTATTTGCTTGGTCAGTGTTTTGTGAGTTTTGGTTCTTTTGCTGTTGTAGGCTGCAAGGATCTTTGAAATAACTAAAATCATTTGGCGAAGTGATATGGAACTGTAATGCGGTCAAGACCTGTCTGTAACTACTTTAGCTGTGAGTTTCCTGAAAAAATTTAAGAAGAAGAAGAAGAAAAACCTTTTATGGCATATTTCATTGTGACAATATGCCCCTTGTGTTCAACAAACTGTATCTTTTTTTCCTGAACAATAATAGTGCAAATGCTCAATATTTTTGTCATAAACTTACTGTAACTAATTTTGAAATGTGAGTATCAAATATGATTAAAGGCTTTTGAAGAAAGTGTATTTGCCCATCTCTTAATCATCATTGTATTGCATTGCATTATATGTTTTTGGTCATTAAACTAAAAATTTTAATATCATCTTACGACATATACTGGAAGATATAGAGTGAGACAACTGATATTTATATGCATATTAAAGTAATCTGCAACTGTTATAAACATCCCAGGGATTTACATTACAATCAGAATTTCATCTTACTTTTTGACCATATAAATATCAGCATCAGCACCAAAATTGCATATTTTTTGTTCAATTTGTGCCTCTAAATAAAATTAAGATGTTTTTTCCCCTGTGTGAGCTCTGTATTTCTCTATATCATACTACATGGTCCATTAAAAGCTTGATGTTTCAAATATGATATTTTTAAATTTTTCAAACTGTTACTTCAGGATTTACAGGGTTAAGCTTTAGTTGGACCTATTCATTTTGGTGTAGACTTTTTTATGAAGTCATGAACTCTATTTTCTGAAGGATAAGTAAACACAGAGCCCATAAATCTCAAGAAAATAAAAAAATCCCTCACAAAGGAATGACAAAATGCATCTAGGAGTAGGTCGAGACTATGCGGACTATTGCAAGGCTGTTTTATAGCAGCCTCTTCTCATCCCAACCTGGAAATTGTGTTTGCACCCGTTCCCCGAGCTGTCAACACAATTAGACATTTAAGAGGATATTACATAAACCGAATCAAGGTAGTGCAACTAGATAGCAAGCTTACTCAGATATACCATGGCAACATGGAGGTTCATATTTTTTTTTTTTTTTTTTTTTTTTTTTTTTTTTTTTTTTTTTTTTTTGGCCTGTCAGTAGCACAGATAACACATGACAGTACATATGCATGGCTATACTATCATCATTCACGCCCTTTTTTTTCTTTTTTTTTAAATAAATTTATTTATTTTATTTATTTATATTTTTTTTTTTTTTTTTTATTTTTTTTTTTATATTAATTAATTAATTAAATTTTATATACCCTTTTACTTAACCACACTGTGACAGACAAGACCAGGGGACAGAGAAAACAAGAGAGAGAAAGAAGAAAGAGATAGAAAAAAAAAAAAAAAAAAAAAGGTTGTGGAAAGTCAACAAAGAAGGGAAGAGAGAGAGAGAAAAAAGGAGATGGGGGATAGAGAGAGAGGAGAGAAGAAAAAAAAACAAAAAAACAGACAATTTGCTTCAATACCTGCTGACAAAAAGAGAAAACAACCGAAGACACAACATCAAAGAGATTGCAGCAACAACCAACATCTGTATAATCACAATAAATTCTAAATGTTAAATGTTATTGAGCAGCACACATAACTAATATACAAAATAAGTTTTGAAGCAACAGCAGATCAAGACAATGTGTGTCTGTGAGCACCTGTTTTTACCACAATGTGAATGCTTGAGTGTACACCTGTGTGTGTGAGCGCGCTTGTGTTCATAAGGTTCCTCCATGTAAATGTTTAATAGTGTGTGTGGGAACAACAGCCCCATCCCGCAGGCATGAAGCAGGCACGGAACAGACCCGGGCCCCAAACATCCGGAGGCCCCCCAGGGCACGAGACCCCCAGGAGAACCACCGCAGGGACAACCGCGGCCTCCACCAAAAAAGGGCAGAGGAGAGCCCGAAGGCGGGACCTCCGACAGCCACAGTGTAGGCGCCCCAGGGTGCCGTGGCGGCAAGCCCGCAGGCTCCACCGAGCCGACCACACACACGGCAGCGGACCAGGCCCTGGGCCGGAGACCCAAAGGCCCCCCCACCCCACAACGGGGCCCAGCAAGGCCAGTAGGGCCAGGCCCCGCCAAATCGACCGCGAGAGAGCGGGCGGCGCTCGCCGAGCATCCTGCCCCGGCGCGAGAAATCACACCAACGCACCGGCGGCATCCTCCACGGCAGGGCATGGTGGTGGTGGGGGGGGTCGACTAAGATGATGAGTGAGGCGGAGTCTAAGGCCCGACCTGACACATAGACGTAGACGACAAGCACACATATACACAAGCATATGTTCCCACCCTCATGCACGCAAACAAATATTCACACCTTCGCCCCACATGTAGACACACAAAAATGGACACAGTACCCACACTCACACTCCCCATATGCACTCTATACTCCTAGATCCAGGCACCACACACCCCAGAGGGGTAGCCAGCGCCCGATCCCGGAGCTGAACCCCCTTCGCTCCGGCGTGGGGACAGGAGACCACCCGGTCCGCAGCAGCAGAGAAAATCAACAGCCCAGACCCCGACCGGGCGGCCAGCTCATCCTCACAGCCCCGGCCCCAGACAGAGAACAGAGAACAGGGGTGTGAAAAAAAAAAAAAAAAAAAAAAACGACCCCATGCTTCACCCCACCGCTCAAATGTAGTGTTGGTGTGTGTTGTTCTAAGGTGCTTTAAAACAGGGGTGCTTTAACAGGGAGGGGCACCCTCCACAAGCTTGTGTCAGCTCGTCCCTCCCTAGAGCCCTCAATGTCTATGTGCAACTTAAAATTGAGAAGTGGGCACTGGCACCAGAGGGAAGGCTGAATGAACAGACCGCCCTCCGGATGCCATTCAGTGTGCCACCCCCAATCCAACTATAGAACCCTATATGTATGTGTCATGTGACAGTAAGTAATGAGAATGTCTAAGCTGTAATGTGTAATTGAGATGCAGGCGGCCACGAGGAGACAGAGGAGTACCACCTCCCCCCATCCCAGCGACTCACCCGCCTCAAAACCCTACCTATGTGTTGGTGTGATGGAGGGGAGAAGTGAAGCCTTAGGGATGGGGAGGAAACATCAGAGAGGGGGCAAAATACCCCCCCCTCTGGAGCCAGCTCCCCCGCTGACCCCCATAGGCACCCCCGTTACCCCAAATCTGCCCAGGGCGGGGGGCCCAGGCCCATCCAGACCAGGGCCCATGGCAGCCGGGGCGGCCCACCAGACCCACAGCAGAGGAAAACTACCCCACCCCATCATCCAGTCACTTCCCAAACTACATAAGACAATAAGACACCCAGGTAAAGCCCGTATACCCCGCCTCTATTGGACCCCCCCCCCGCGGAGGCACCGATGCATCGAAGACCCCACACACAGAGCCGGGCCCAAGCGCATGCACCAACCCATGCTCCCGGCGGCACACCAACCAGGACCCAAGCCCCCCAGGCCCAGCCGTAACCCCAAGCCGGAGGCAGAGCGTCCCCAGATCCCCAACCCCCGGACCAACCCCCGAACAGTGCGGCCGCCAGGCTGGCAACCTACGTCCGCCGGCACAGGCATCCCAGCAGCGCCGCATGCCGCCGCCAGAGAAACAGCATCTAAGAGTCACCAATACCCCATCCAGGCAAGGCCGCAGCCCCAGCGCCAAACCCCCAAGAAACCCATCCCAGGGAACCCCCAGATGCCCAGGCCCATATTGCCACCCCACCCCACCCACAACAAAACCACAGCCGGACAGAATCGGGACCCCACCCACACTAGGTGATGGAGCTGATCAAAGGAGCCCAGAGAGATTGATCTAATGTGTCAGCAGAAGCTGTTTCAAGGCTAATAAATCCCAAAATATCTATTATGGTTGATATAATAATTAATTTTTATTTTTCCAGTCATTCACAGTCATTCTTTCAATGCATAGGGCAGTGAAAAATGTGGATTGTGTTATGTGTGACACCTTCTCTAGGTCGCCCATCAAGCAGACCTAAAGGAGACTGGAATAGAGCATTTAAGACACTTTGATAAGTCTTCACAAATCACTTACCTTACCAACTGAACACAGAACCATAGAGCGTGGATGTAATTGTCAGGTGTATTGCCTTTACAGGTGCATTGCAGTTAGTGAGCTCAGTTGTCCATCCTGAAAACATCCTGACCATGAATTGCACTCTATGCAGAATTTTATTGTATTAATTTGTAATCCAGGATTTCTAATCAGTTCAAGGTTTTAAACATATCTGAGACCAGAAATTATGGTCCCAGCTTACTGATAGATCTGCTTCCCATTTTGCAATAGGAAGTGATACGATTCATCTATATTGGAAAGTGCCCTGTATATTTTAGACATTAATTTGGGGGTTTTTGAGATTAAGAAAATCTGACACACTTGGTGGTATTGTAAATTGATAATTTAGACTTAAATTTCCTTTTTACAATAGATTTAATTTGTTGATATTCTAAAAATCTGTTCTTATTAATCCCATATTGTTTAATTAATTTGTCAAAGGGAATAAAGTCTGTCCCTTTGAATATATGTTCCAGGTATTTAATACCTTTACAACTCCAATCTGTGAAGTTTATCATATTGTTGTTTAGCAATATGTCAGGTTGTCCAGATAGGGGTACGTTTGCATGGGATTAGTGAAGACTCCGTCATTTTTAGAAACTCCCACCATGCTGTCAGAGAGAGCTGATACTGATGCTTTTAAAGCATACGTGTCGTTTACTGATCGAGCTAATGAATGGCAGATCCGAAATCTCTATATTATTGCATAATGCCTGTTCTACATCTAGCCAAGGCTCATCTAAGAGGGTGTGTTTAACCACCCTGAAATGTGTTGAAGCCTATTGGCTAAGAAATAGTGGTAAAAGTTAGGTAGATCTAGTCCTCCTTTATCCTTGGTCTTTTGCAGCGTTTTAAGCTAATACGCGGGGGTTTACCTTTCCAAAGGAATTTAGAGATAGAGGAGTCCAAAGATCTAAACCAGTCAGGTGGTGGTTTACTCGGGATCATTGCAAATAAATAATTAATTCTTGCAAAACCATCATTTTTATTGAGGTGACTCTTCCCATGAGTGATATGGGTAGAGACCTCCATCTGGTTAGATCATCTTCTACCTTCTTTAAAAGTGGGATGTGGTTTAATTTAATCAAATCTGCCAGCTTAGGAGAAACATTAATACCTAAATATTTAATATTTCCAGATTGCAATGGAGTGGAAGAATTCTGGAAGGAACAATTAATTGGGAAGAACTGTTGATTTTACCAGTTTATTGAATAATCTGAGACTCTTGAGAAAGAGTTTATTAATGTAATTACCTCAGAGAGAGTGGTTTGTGAATGTTGAAGAAAAAGTAACACATCATCTGCGTAAAGACTAACTTTATGTTTACATTCTTGCATTTAATGCCTTAATCACTCACTGTTGCCTGTCTAATTGCTGCTGCTAGTGGTTCAATAAAAATGCAAACAGTGAGGGGAGAGGGGGCATCCCTGCCTGGTGCCCCTCTTAAGACAGAAGCTAGAGGACGTTTGGGCATTTGTCCTGACACATGCTGTTGGAGAGTTATATAATATTTTTAACCAGTTTATGAAAGAGTTTCCAAACCAAATTTGTGTAAAGTTGCAAATAGAAAATTCCAGTTAACCCTATCAAAAGCTTTTTCTGCATCTAGAGACAATATTGTAATTTGAAGGTTTCTATTGCATGAATAGTCTATCAAGTTAAGTAACCTACGAGTATTTGTTGAGGAGTGCCTGCCTTTTATGAAACCAGTTTGGTCGTAATGAATTATGAGAGGGGTTATCTTCTCTATTCTTTTTGAGATAGCTTTGCAGATTATTTTAGTGTCCACATTAATAAGGGATATTGGACGATAGCTAGTAGGCAATACAGGGTCTTTGCCTGGTTTTAGTAAGAGACTAATGTTGGCAGAATTCATATTTGGTGGAAGTCTGCCATTTTCTTTGGTTTCCTGCAACATTCTGTAGAATGTTGGTGCCAGAATAGCCCAGAATTCTTTATAGAATTCTGCTGGAAAGCCATCTGGACCTGGAGCCTTTTTATTGGGCATACTGTTCAAAGCTTCCTGAAGTTCATCTGATGTCAGTGGAGAATCCAATGCCATCGCTTGATTGTCTGTTAATTCGGAAGAGTTATATTGTCAAGAAATTGGTCAACTTCGTCTTTAGATGGGTTTATCTGTGGAGAATATAAAGATTCGTAAAAATCTCTGAAAGTGTTGTTTATTCTTCAGGGTCATATACTGTATCCCCAGTTAAATCTTTAACAGCACATATCGTTGTTTTTTCTTTATTTATTTTTAACTGGTTCGCTAAGAATTGACCTGATTTGTTACCATATTCAAATTCTTGCCAGCGAAGTCTTTGTGCTAAGAATTTAGTTTTTTTATTAATAATTTCAATTCTAGTTTTTTGCTACAATTTTATTCATTTCCTTTTCTTCCTTCAGGATTCTAGGATTCTTTAAAATTTTTATCTTTCTTCTAATTCCTGAAATTTTATTTTCTTTTTCTTTTATGCGAGAAGAATTATTCTACCTCTCTCATCATCAACTGCTTCCCAGAGAACAGATGCTGATGTTCCAGGCAGGTCATTATAATAGTCTAAATAAGCCCACTCTTCTTCTTTAAAAATTTAATATAATCGTCGTCTTTATAATAATGATCCATTGAATCTCCATTTAAGTGGGGTTTTATTTACTATTTACAGAGTTTAAGAAGAGCAACAGCTTGATAGCTACATGTTGTGTATCTGTGTCTGAAATGTCCTCATGTGAGCTGCTGACTACAAATAATCCAGACAAGAGAGTAAGAGTGATGACATGTGAGTAAGAAAGTAAATTCCCTACTTGGTGTGGAGAGAACGCCAATGCATCGCAAAGTCCATAGTCGCTCATGTACTGTTTAACTATTTGTGGATTCCCAATTGCGCTGAGTTCCAGCTGTACTTAGCCTGTCCATTTCTTTATTTAGTCCAAAGTTGAGGTCTCCCCCAATTATAAGTGCACAATCTAGTTGTTCAGAAAGTGCGGTAAAAAAACCATGAAAGAAAGAGGGATCATCAACATTTGGACCATATATACTAACAATACATAATTTTCAAATATAGATAATTTAATTGAATAGAAATCTACCTTCTGGATCTATAATGTGTGAGTACTGTGAAATTAACATTTTTATGTATTAAAATTGCTACCCCCCTTTGCCTAGAGTTATAGCAGGCTGAGAACACATTAGGAAACTCAGTTGTTTTAAGTTGATCTGTAGCTGTGGCAGGTCTATGAGTCTCTTGTAATAATACAACGTCTGCTTGTAGTTTTTTAAGCTGGCTAAATATTTTTAACTTTTTTTCCTTGGAGCCAGCTCCATTCACATTCCATGTGACAAACCTTAATGCACCCATAGATGTGTGTGTGTAGCTAATGCTGCTGTGCTGCTGTGTGATGCTCATGAATGAATAAGATATGAGCGGGCGTGTACGCGCTTGTATGCGAGTATGTCCTTCATGTCTGTGTGCGCTGTAAGGTCTGAGTGGTTGCGTTAATGCTGAGTGTATATGTACATGGTCGTGCCAAGCAGATGTGTAATATAGTGTGTTTTGTTTATATGTGTAGTAAAGCAGGTGATCGGTGCCGTGAAAGGAGTTGGAAGTAAGAAAGACATACAAAGAAGCAAGCAGAGAGGATGAAAGTAAAAACTTGACAGAAACGAAAACATTGCAAAATCATTTAAACGCTGCGGAGACTGACTGTACGTGTTTGTTATGATATCGTATTAAATTATCGAAATGACATAAATATTTACAGGTAAATGGAAGAACAAGCGAGGAAAGAGAGAAAAAGAAAAGATAAATATAACGGATTCTTATCTGGAGTGGTGTTAATATAACCACGGAGTGGTACGGAGGTTGCGGTAGAGCTGTCCGTCCACGTAGAGCCGGTCCACGGCGATGACAGCTCGGGAGCCCTTTTGGATGAGACTGCGTCGGATTGGGAACAGAATTTTGCGTCGCTCCAGGATTTTCTTTGGGGAACTGGTCGTTTACGCCGAAGTCTGTTCCTTTCAGCTCCCTGCCGCGACTCTTCACCTGCTCTTTTCTGCTTGAAGTATCCGAATTTGGCCACAATTGGACGCGGTCTCGGGGCTCCAGGTTTCTTCGCTCCCATCCGATGGACTCTTTCGAAGCAGATGTTTTCCACGGTGTCTTCCGGAAGCTTCAGGTACGTCTTGATAAAGTTTTTTACCGTAGCTTCTGGGTCCTCTTCGGCAGATTCCGGGATGCCTGAAAACACCAGGTTATCTCTCATGCTACGGGCCTGGAGATCGATGACAGTCTCTTTATTATTTTTTTATTATCTTCACTTAGATGGGTCATATTTTCAGTTAGAGATTTGACCGAGTCCCGTAGTGATGCGTTTTCAGCAGCGAGTGTTTCCACCTGCTGCTGGCTGAATTCCAGTGATTCCCTCAGGGATTTAAATTCACGGTGCAGGATCTCGACCAGGGACAACCTCGCGTCGAAGCTGGACAACCGCTTGTCGATTGACTCCAGGATGTCGGTAAAGCTTTTACCCGTCGGCGATGTTGTTTCAGGCGAGTCTGCTGGGCGACTTCTTTTGAAGACGGCGTCTCGCTTTTGGCTGGAGAACATGCATTTTGGTTTTTTCTTCATGACTATAACGTCGAAGCACCAGTCGATGTATTCCTGAAGAGTTTCTAAATTTTCCTCGCTGTCCTCGTTGTTCATTCAGTTTTTCCGCCAAGTCTCCAGCGTCTGACGTCACCTACAGCATTTCCGGCTTCGGTGCCTTCGGAGGTTCATATTGAGCAATGTTTTGTCCCTGAAGGGTCGTATCCACTCACACTGAGAGCATTTTGGTTTCAGAACCCCTTTTTCTTCTCCCAATCAGATTTAATGTCATCTTTAAAACGTTTGGAGCAAAACACAATGCCAGCAGTGTAATGCCAAACATCAAGGTTTAAATTACACAGTCTTACACAATATCTCTGTGTTCACTGGTCACTTAGGCATGCAAAATAAACCATAGTAAAGCTGGACACTTTCTCTGGATCTCACTATTTCCTTCTTCCTACATTAAGACAATGACAGTGAGCAGTCCAAGCAGCCAGAGGCAGGGTTATGTAATCTGTTTTAGCTCATGATTTCACTCTTGGATTAAAGCCATTTGTTTTAGAGTACCATGGCACGTCCAGCAAACATTAACACTATGTTTATGCACATTAATGAAGGGAGGAGCTTTATAATCCAATCATAATTATATGCTCAGCAATCACTGACACTGAGCTTTTTGGAAAAAGTTTGAATGTTTGTGACATTTTAACAAATCATATAAATAAACTGTTTACCATTATATTCTGAAATGTTTTGCAGAATTTTCCCTGAATCATTTTATGAATGATAAGCTGCAATTGGACAATTTGACCATATTTCAAATTAATGAGTTGTCTTTAAGTAAGTGACGCCCTCTGTTGGAGTTACAGTTTTATGAACCTGTGTTAGACTTGCAATATAGGCTACTTTTCAAAAGTTTGGGGTCAGTAAGATTTGTTTTTGAAAGTATTAATACTTTTATTCAGCAGAAATGCATTGTAATTGATTACAATTAAAGTAAAGATTACTTTTTTTAATGTTAAGGATTTCTGCTTCAAATAAATGCAAATCTTTTGAATTTTCATTTCATCAAGGAATCCTTAAAAAAGTATCACAGTCTCCACAAACATATATAAGCAGCACAACTGTTTTTATAATTAATAATAATAATAAGTATTAATAAAAAGGAGTAATAATGCTGAAAATTCAGTTTTGGTATCACAATAAATTACATTTCAAAATGTATTAAAATAAAAATTAGTTATATTTAAATGTAGTATTTCAATATTACCATTTTACTGTATTTTGATCTGCAGCATAAGAGACTTTTAAAAGCATAAAAACGTCTTACTGACCCCAAGCTTTTGAATGTTAGTGTACATTCCTTTGCTTTATTTATGAAGTGAATTTTAATAAACAAAGGACTTCAGTGAAACATTTTTTAATACAAGAGCCAAGGTGAGGGAAGGCCTCTAACAGGGCCGTAGCTAGAGGATTGGGGGCCCCCTGAAAAAATATTGATGTGGGCCCCCCCCCACACACACATATTATATACTGTACAATATACAAGCATGGAACCAAATTGCATACTTTTTTGTGGTTTTCATAATATCTCAGTTATACAACTAATAAAATATTAGAATTATTCACAGAACATGGGCCTATATAGTATAATTCCTGGATTTTGGGGGCCCCTAGAATTGTCACCACCTTTCACCCCACTAGCAACGGCCCTGGCCTCTAAGCTCATGTAATGCTTTGTCATGAACGTATTCAAGGCGTCTTAATCTTTTTGTCCTTTTAATTTGAAAGGATCTTCATCTCACAAACACATTGAAAATCAGCTGTTTTCTATTACAGACCTACAGCAAGTTTTAAGTGACTGCAGTTGCGCATGAAAGAGGGACTGAATCATCAGTTTTATCCAAACTGTCAAGGGTGGTGGGTGAACATCACGCAGCCTCCAGCGTTTGGAATAATAATGAGCAGAATTTAAGGAGCAGAATAATGAGCAGAATTTACCCAAAGGATTTGATAAACCATATGTAGTGTAGTCAAACCATATTTTCATGGTTTATAATCAGGGACACAGAATTTATAATCACTATGATGTTTGGAGTACACAAAAAAATATGACTTTTTTATTTTTTCATTGAAGTAAAATAGGATCAGTTAGGCTAATTTTCCTCTTCTGGTATAATAAAAGGGTTGAAAAAGATGTTTACACATGGAATTAGTAGTGTCTACTTTAATCTAAATTTAATCTACATAACAGCTTCTCATTCGGTGGAAACAAGATGAAAATTATGTTTTTAAAAGATGTTCATTTATTGCAGAACACTTGTTGAAGCTACATTTGAAATAGTGTCTGCATTTTCCATGACAATATACTTCATTTGTTTGGTTTTAAATGCATTTATGTTTGTTATCAACTAAATGTTAACTATTTCCTGTAAACTTATGAGAATGACTTTTAAAATCAACCCTTATAAAAAAGAATGTGATTTTTGCGCTTGCCTGCGTTCTTCTAGCGCTATCTAGTGGCCGTTCATCGCAACAGCAGTCTCTCAATCCCATCCTGCACCGCGAGCACCGCGCCGACTCCGAGTCCGAGCTGTCTGTCTGCTGCCAGGGGCGGACATGTTGGGGCGGCCTGCTGGAGTACAGCACCACACATATTTCTGATTTTACCGGAGAAACTGACTGCAAAGCAGAGACGGGACACCATGGATGCCGTCAACGCTTTTAATCATGAGGTGCGTGTGTGTTCAATAAGATGAAGCGGTTGTAAAATGGCGGTTTGTTGAGCACAAGCGTTAAATGTGTTGCAACGGCCCAAGCCAGATGAAGGCCTCAATGTTTAAAATGCGCAGTTGCATGTTGCCAGGTTGGATATAGCTGTTCATACGAAACCGTCCTTTCGTAAATGTTAGTGTAAATGCTTAGATCTGTGTATTACGGTACTGTAAACGCCATAATAATAGCCCTAATCGTGATAATAAACAGCGTGGTCTGCAGTTGGTCTCGGCTTTTTTCTACACTTGATCTATAACATGTATGAATACACTTCTGTGCTAAAGTTATAAAATGACGTACAGACTAGTGATCGTGTTGTTTACAGTCTGCGCTCTGTGTGTGTAGCTCCTCCAGCGTAAAGGTTCATTCAGGGAACAGCCATAACCTGTCATAGTTCATTCTTTCAGGAACTTTATATTGCTCGCTAATAGTCGAGATAAACAATTGTGTCCGCTAATGGCTAATTGTCCAAAATTGTGACAGAATCATTGTAAAGGTACCATATTCCACAAAAAGCACCATTTTCTTAATGCCCATGAAGTTTTTGCACCCAAAACATTGAAATTTTAGTTGCAAAGGACTATTTTCTATCTTTTCTCTGGCCCTTTAAAAGGATGTTTTTGTTACTGTGGCTTTAAGAACATGCTTCATCTAACCTCCGCCTACTGTAGTTCAGTGTTTATCCAGCTTGCTGGATGCGAGTTTATGCGGTTATTTATTTGCAAAATGTTAAATTTAAAAACTGTTAATTTTTCCAAACTTATAGGTGAAGTGTGTAATTTCTACACCACAAACCTCACTAAAACTGAGATGCAAAAATAATGATTGTTTTCAAGCATGTTTTCGCGCTCGCTCGCTCATTTGTTATTGGTCAGCCAAATTGATAGTCCCTCCCCCAAATTCACGCCATTGGTTTAACGAGTGTCAGTATGTCGGGACTGGTCAGGATGCTTAAAGGCACAAGATGGACAGGTCTATATATAGGCTATATAGGTTTAGGATTTAATTCGTTTCTACACTCGACTTAATAATTTGTGGGCACTGTCTGTTTCATTTATTTGTTCCCTAGAAAACCCATGATTTAACTAAAATAAGGGAACAAATTAAGTCATAGGAACTAATTCTTAATTCATGGCCACGAAATCTTTAATCTCCCCCTGCATGTTTACCACAGTAAGAGATACAAAACAGTGATTAAAAGTGAATGACAATAAAATAAACCTGCGAAATTTGAGGGTGAGACGGTGAGGATTTGGGAAAAGAAACAATAAGTATTATTAAACATTTTAATGCTGGCCAATTTCCCTCCACTGGCCCTTGTCAATCATGGCCTCCCAGTAATCCCCATCAACTTGATTGGCTCTATGACTCTCTCTCCTCTCCACCTGTATCTGGTGTGTGGTGAGCGCACTGGCGCCGTTGTCCTGTGGCTGCCGTCGCATCATCCAAGTGGATGCTGCACACTGGTGGTGGTTGAGGAGAGACCCCCCCCCACCTGATTGTAAAGCACTTTGGGTGTATGGCAATACACAATAAAAGCGCTATATAAATACATCATTCATTAAATTCCTGGAAACTCGTGACCAACCGGCAGAACAGAACATAATACTTATTGTTTCTTTTCCCATGTACAGGTATGGCTTTAAATGCACAGGTATCGAACACGAACGCATTGCATGAATTGCCTGCTTAACCATTATTCTCTTATAACAAAGCGCACTTGTCATACAATGCAAGTGTTTCAATTGGAAGCGCCTGCTTACCCATTTCGATTAAAATTCTTATAAACAAATAAAGCTACTACAACGGCGCTGCTTTTCATTTTATAAATGACATCTAATTAATTTACAGTTGCTACTGTACTCGCTTTATTTCCTAAAATGTTTAGCATTGTGTCAAATGTATTCACTGCATAGACGCATTTGCAGTATCAGTTAATCGATTAGTCGTTAATTTAAATTCAATCGTAGCACCTCTGGACGTGGAAGTGCTCTTTGCAGAAAAAACAATTCCTCTGATGTCTGTGTAATTTTTTTCACTAACCTTATTAATGTCATCTTCACATCAACAAATCTTACATTGCGCAGCTGCCATTCACGAGCTGTGCGGTGCAGATTTTTCCACGCGGTGGTTACTGCCGTGTGGTGATATATTTCTGAAACGCAAAAATAAATAAACGATTTATCTTTAACAAATTTTATTTTAGCACTTCCCAATATCAATTGACATAATTCAGTAATAGAAAGTAGCTTAAATAAGAAAGTAAATATACACCCTATCTACTCATGCGAGCGCTGCGAGAAACTCATTATAATCGTAATGCTGTCTACAGATGCGGGGAGATACGACATGACAAATCCCTCACAGTAAACGCCTCGTCTATTTATGACATACTGGCTGGTTACACTGCAAGTCTTAATGCACAGATCCGATCTTCTGACCAATCCGATTTTTGCCTCTTTTACAATCATTTAGACAGACTGGTAAATCCGATATAGTGGTTTAATTAATTACCCAGCCCAAAGGATTGTCTGCAGCGATCGCTTATGCACACGTAGACCATCGGGATTTAAATGGCCGTGCTATTACAATATTTATATAATCATGTCGAATGGCCATTATTATTTTGCCAGCATGACACGGCTGTCATGGATGTTTTGCAGCACAAATCTGATGAACGGATAAGACCGAAAATACGGTAATTTTAATTTGTTTAGACTATTTATTACAGCTGAGGTACTTTAGTGAAATAAAGATGATATTTATTGAAATGAATTCTTAACGAGAGAGAGAGAGAGAGAGAGAACGAACGAACGTGCGAGTGATTATAGCATTGTGAACAAGCTTGTCGTTTAATTACAAAAATTGCTAAGTTATCACCTCATTGCTGAGAAATATAATGTAGCTTTTAGCTGTTTTGTAATTTTTCAAAATCACGGGGCAGGGTTGAAAACCAGCTCCTGAGTGCAATTTCTTACCTATATAAATGCGCGCGCATACAGCACGCCGCCATTAAAAATCTTTGGGAGCAAACATGTCACCCTCGCATTGGGATTCTCTGGAACGTTTAGAGTAGGTCGATGTCCAGATTATCGGATATGTATCTGTCGCGCCAGTAAACACACCACTGACACAAAGTTCAATGTTGTAGACTTGTGATACACCGGTACTACGGTAGTATCGCGATACTAATTCAAACTGCCATAGGCATTTTTTAAACGGTAGTATCGTCAATAGGTGGGGAGATTAGTAGTATGCACGCAGAAACACTGTTATTCCAAACGTTGACATGCCAGCAGTTGAAAACCAGCTCCTGAATGGCAATTTCTTACCTATATATTGCCAAGTTTCCATCTCAATAGATGCGCGCGCATACAGCACGCCTCATTAAAACGCCATTAAAAATCTTTGAGGTTGGGAGTAGTCCTGTGTCTGGAGAATCCTATATAAAGTTTCCATCTCAATAGAATGCGCCGCATACAGCACGCCTGCATTAAAACGCCATTAAAAATCATTTTATTAAACGGTGAGCAAACATAAGATATGTGTCACCCTCGCATTGGGAGTTCTATGGAGAATCGTATATGTGTGTTTAGACGTAGGTCGGATGTCCAGATATCGGATATGTATCTGATTTAAAACCACATTTGGAAACGGCTCAGATCGGATACGAAAAAATCGGATCTCGTGCGGGTTTTTGTGTTTACACGCAGTCTAAATTATAAATGATTCAATCCGAACTTCTGCTACCTGCTGGGTTTTAAGTTTCCCAGCATTTCTATATTCAGAATTTGGTATTTAAACATTAATCTCATATGTAAATACAGTCTAAATGTATAAATGCCACATCTAAAATGTCACTTCATGCAGCTTCTGTGCAGTGCTAAGATTTGTTAGATCATTTCATTTGTGATAACAATAGCCAGTCATTTGCATTAATTAGTATTCAGAGAAAATATTGGTTTTCATTTACATCTATTTATTTATGAATTTTGATTCGAATTTTAAATTAACACAATACTGATGGTATCGTGATATCTATTAGTATCAACTTCCATTTTTATGGTATCGTTGTAGACAGACCCTCAACCATTCCTCCCCTACTGGACGCATCAGGAACAACAGGGGCGTAAAACTGCCTGGGCCGTAAAACTGTCTGGGCCGTAGATCTGCCTTGCTCCAAGTCTGCAGCCTCCCCGTATAGTTGCGACGTGGCGTCCTGTTTAGACACGGTTCACTGTTCCGCCACCAAGCAAGGGGGTGCGCGTGAACTCCTCGTCTGCACGCGCTCTCTGTGGAATAGGAATTGCGGCGTATGTTGCCACATTTCTTGTTAGAGTCTTCCATTTACCGCTGTCTCGTTCGTATTTGGCCAGTTTGGAGAAAGCCTCACCAACACAAACCTGACCAGCTGGGTGGGCGTTTGCGATCACGTGAACTTGAAGACACTTGTACAAACGCGGATGGGTGACATGAATGAAAATTATTCATGATCGGCGATGTAGTATTTGGTTTCCCAACAAGGTCCATCGCTCATCACAAAATAAATTAGCTGAATGCAGAATAAACACATTTTCCTGCGCTCAAACCTGCCAATCTAAAGGAAACGCCGTGTATGGCGTTTGAGGTAATTTCTGAATTGGCATAGATTTATAGTCTAATTAAAACAATTTGCAACTGTTACTGTTATTACACTTGTATATAAAACTTTGTATTATGCTTGTTATAGAGTGTGTGACGTCACGTGCACTACCGCCGGTGGCAATAGACAACCGTGGTGACAACCGACCACCGCCGGTGACGCGGTTGTCACAGCGACCGTCACAGCCCTAGTATCAACAAACTCCATCTTTGCACTGCAGGAAACACAGAAGCTGCAACTGAAGTGTGATTAGATGTATTGACACAGACTGTTTGATGAAGCTGAGGTGCCATAAATGCATTTAAGCCGCGGTTACACTAGACTTTGAGCATGCGAAATCGTTTCGCATGCTGCAACAGTCGTGATATGACGTCACGCTGTGCAGCGTCTTTTCAAAAACTTAAATTCAACACAAAACAAATACATCTAAAATGTAAAAATATACAATGTACTCCACTTTCCTGCAGAGCTGCAGTTTTAAATTTATGTTCTTTTAATTCAGATAGGAGGTCATGCTGTGATGTATTGATCTACCGTTGGTCACACGGTATCACGTGATGCGAATTTGCAGGCCAGAGTTCACCAAGCTTGAACTTTCCTATGCAGCGAAATATCTTCGCACAGGCTTGCGTTTCCGGTCTGACACATTCGCATTTGATATGAATGGAAGTCAATGGAACGAAAAGCCTAGTGTGACCGCGGCTTTACACTGCAAAATTTTGAATGCAAAAATTATTTTATAAGATTCATTTTAAATATTTTTTAAACATACAAAAAAAATGTTGGGAAAATGCAATGATAGTTTTAAATATGTAACAAAACACCGCCCTGTTGCTTGGAGACACAAAATTATTTTCATCAATGAAATTGAGCAAAAACAGTCAATATTGTGTCTAAAATGTAAGTCACTTAATTTTAACTTCTTGTTCATTGAGGTACTATTGTATAAAACCACATTGCAATCGTGTTGAAACATTTTGGTCGTGCAATGTTGCGTACCTAAATCATATATTATAAATTTCTTGTTTTTTTACTTCCGCAGTATGCATCTATAAATTTCTGTGAGTGCTGTTGCGCTCATTTGTTTGATTTCTGCACGAGTCTCACTCACTCAGGCTGTGCAAGCCTCATCTGGCACGACATAAGTCGCCGTAAGTGTGACGTCAAAACAACCTCACTTGCATTACGTGTCTAAACATTACTTTATGGCTCCATTGCAGTTGTTCTCCTTGATGGACACCAAGCCTCCCATCTCGAGGGCCAAGATGATCTCCATCACCAAATCTGCCATAAAAGCCATTAAAGTAAGTTGATCTTAAGGTTGAAGTGCAGTAATCACACCCATCACAACTGAGACCTGATGCTGTTGGGTTAAAATATGATACGTTGTTTTTGCTTTAGCACAGTGACACATTTGAAAACCATCCATTTAATCCTTTTTTTTCTTATTTCGTGTCTTCCAGTTATACAAGCATGTTGTCCAAATCGTAGAAAAGTTCATAAAGAAGGTAGGTACCCATCTGGTCTGAATTTAAGATGGATGATTGATGTTTTGTTCATTTACTGGATGCTATTTTGTGCGCAGTGCAAACCCGAGTACAAGGTACCAGGGCTATACGTGGTGGATTCCATCGTGAGACAGTCACGGCATCAGTTTGGAGCAGATAAAGATGTGTTTGGACCTAGGTTCACCAAAAACATGACAGGAACATTTGAGAATCTTTGCTTGTGTCCCACAGAAGATAGGGTGAGAATATCCAGCGATACGTATTTGTTTATTTTCTAACAGCTATTTATTCAGTACTCTTGTTGTATGATTTAAATGATTCTCACTTCATAACGTTTCTCTTCCTTCTTCAGAGTAAGATAGTGAGAGTGCTGAACCTGTGGCAGAAGAATGGAGTGTTTAAGATTGATGTAATCCAGCCTCTATTGGACATGGCTGCTGGATCCAGCAGTTCATCAGGCTTGGACAACGGCCCTGATGGGGGTAAGACATTAATGTGTAACATTGTGAATATCCTATTTTAATGCACTTCTTATCTGGTGCGATATTTGTTTTGTGATACAAACTTGTCTTTCTGGTCACAAGTATAAGCAGCAAGACAGTAGCAAATGTTTGGGGTAAGTAAGATTTGTTTTGAAAGAAATTAATATTTTTTATTCAGCTAGTATGAAACTATAAATTGATCAAAAGTAACAATATAGAAAGATAACTATTTCAAGTAAATGCTGTTATTTTTAACATTTTATTCATCAAAAAATATATCAAGGTTTTGACAAAAGCAAAACAAGCAGCAGACCTATTTTGTTGAATGTTTCTTGAGCAACAAATAATCATATTAGAATGATTTCTGGAGTAATGTCTGCTGAAAATTCACCTTCACAGGCATAAGTAACATTTTAAAATATATTACAATCAAAAACAGTTATTTTTAAATGTAATAATATTTCATAAACTTACTGTTTTGCTGTATGTTTGATTAAATAAATGCAGCCTTGGTGACCATAAGAGACTTCTTTCAAAAACAGATAAAAAACTTACAGACTCCAAACATTTGAATTGTAGTGTAGATGTTTTAATAGTGTCTCTAGTTTAAGCCTCAGTATCAAAATGGTGTTAGAGTTGCTAAGTTTATTTTTGTCTGTGAATCAGTTCAAACTGGTAATTGTATTGTATCGATTCAGGATTCTGATTCTGTGATTTGCAAGCATCATCAATCAGAATACCTTGTGATGCATTTGTCTTGTTTTAAAAGGTTTTACCTGTTTGAATTCGTATTTAGATAATAAGTTGATTATCAATGTGTTTCTGCAGCATCTCCACAGTCTCCGGTGAGGGAACAGGAGGCTCATCCTGTGATGGCGACAAACTCAATCACAGAAGGGCCTCCGCTTCAGAGCTCAGATGCCTTTGCGGCTGTCGCTCAATTTATTCAGTCTTCTCAAGGACAGCAGGTTAGTCGATTGAATGCACTGGGTTTCTTGCATATCAGTTGTTTGGGAAGGACAAAGCATTGAACACCTTGAGGTGTTTTTAACATGAAAAAAAAAAAGAAATCATGAAATAATTTTAGCCCATTCGGGATATTCATGTTCACTGTTTTCTAAAGCTTCAGCAGATGCTTCAGAACTTTCAGCCGTCAGAGAAACCTCAGTCTCCAGCTGTGGACAATAACAGGAGTCACCTCCACCTACAGGCCCAGGATATGACGGCCTCCTCCACCCTCACACATCAGCACATCCATCACGCTCCACAGCCTGTGGAGAAGAAAGCCACCTTCGACCCGGTGAATAAAAAAAAAGATCAGTTGTTTTTGCAAGTTATATTCTTTTAACTTTTTTTTTTTTTTCCCAAACATTGACAATGGCAGATGATACATCAGGGACAGGTGACCCCAAAACCAGCCCAATATACCAACCAACTAATTTATTTTGAAAATGTGTAGGTTTGCACATTCCCTAGTTGGCCTAAAGTCACTGACATTCTGTTTCCTCTTCATTCTTCAGACCCTTCTGGACCGCTTTGACTATGACGATGAGCCAGAAGCGGGTGAGGAGTCAAAAAAGAAGGATGAAATGCCATCTGTCCAACCTACTATGTAAGTAGCATCTCCTTCACCATATTTTGAATGCTGATATACAGCATATCACCTGCTAATCTTGTGCAGAATTTTCAATTTGTTATTTTTTCTGTGTCTCCGCAGAGGATTTCCTGAGCAGACGGTCCCAGGATTTCCTCCAGCCAATCAGATGCAGCACTTTCAACAACATATGATGTCCGTATCACAGCGGCAACAGGTAGATTACTTCAGCCCTCTTATATGGAGACATTTTGGACTAAAATATGATTTTAATGACGTTTTCCTGTAATTTAAGAAATCGACAGTCACGTTTTGGTTTTTGTTGTTGTATGCTCAGGTTGTTCTACCTTCAAATGGACAGGTCCAAGGCTTTGGTCTTATGACCTCTCAGCCCTATCCAGACATGATGCCTCAGATGGGGCAGCCACATGCAGCTTTTCCCCCTCAGAATGACACCTTCAGTCAACACATGGCTGGACATCAGCATCTGGTAAAATCAATTCGGAAAACTGTTAAACTGATGTAGAATTAACTGTTAAACTGATGTAGAATTTAATACTAATCTCTGATAACTTGTGGCACAGGAAATGATGAATTCAGATGCATCGGCTAGGCCTTATCCCGATGGCAAGAGGTCACGTTCAGGGTCAAGGTGCGTACAACAAATCATTATGAACAACAACACTAGTCCTCGTGACAAGGTTAAATGTTGTTGTTTTTGTTTCAGATCTCCTAAAAGAAGAAGGTCTCGGTCCAATTCCCGTACCAGGCGAATGCGGCATCGGCGGTCACGCTCTCGTTCTCGAGAACGACGGCATCAGTCGCCTCGCTCGCGGTCTCAGGAAAGAAGAGACAGAGAAAAGGAAAGAGAACGAAGACAAAAAGGCCTTCCTCCTATAAAGAATAACACTCTCAGTGGTAAGAGAGGCCACTTTCACTACTGTAACAACTAGTCAAGTGGATGCAGTTGGATTATGTGTAATTGCCCACTATAAAATACCGCATAACACAGTAATAAACCTTCTTCCTGATGCCAGTGTGGAATTGTGTATCTCTCTCTTTCAGTGTGCAGTACTACTCTATGGGTGGGACAGCTGGATAAAAGGACACAGCAGCAGGACGTGGCCTGTTTACTAGAGGAGTTTGGGCAGATAGATTCAATTAATGTATGTTCTCGAGAATTAGGGGAACATAAGATGATGTTGGACTTTTGTGCTGAAGTCTCATTTTGTTTTGATAGATGATTCCTCCTCGTGGTTGTGCCTACATTGTCATGATTCATCGTCAGGATGCCTATCGAGCCCTGCAGAAACTAAGCAGAGGTCCATACAAAGTCAACCAGAAAGCCATTAAGGTATCAGATGATTATTTTAGCACAGACTGATAATAATAAAACCACATAAAAGGAAATTGAAAACTTTTTACATGTTTTTGAAAGAAGTCATATGGTAATCAAGACAGTAAAACAGTATTATTGTGAAATAATATCACAATTAAAATGGCTGTTCAGGGCTCTAGACTGCGACCAAAATGCGACCATTTTTTGAGTGTGTGCGAGTAAAAATTTGACTTGGTCACACTTGTGTGAGTGCATGGTCTGCGCTGCTGCAGGAGAAAGATTTCACTGATCACGTGAAGAGAGGCGCTTTCAGCGCGAGCGCTTCAGTAGAGCCTGGTTTCACACCGCACGCGTAAGCAGAGCAGAGGCAGCGCAGAAGCGGCGCATATGCAGAGTGGGAGCAGCACGCGCCCATTGTGCTTTCACTCGCTGCGTCAGCACGAGTGCGAAGGTGCGCGCAGCGGACAGAGTGCAACGGAGGATTTGGTTTTCAAACTAAAATGAAAGACCGCTTCTTAAACCAGAGAAGGTGAACATGTTGGTATTCTTGTAGAGAAATCATGAAAGTCCTGTCAGCGACAGCCAGTTTAGTTTTACTTTTCTTTTTGTTTTCATTTTGAAAAGCTTGTTATCTTTGCTGTTTACCTCACGTTACGCTATGGAGGCTTTCCTTATTTTTTAAATATTATTATTTGATTAGTGTTTGCTAAACATTCTGTAATTTATAAGTCGGTATATAATACAGCATCCTATGCCATGCCTCGTCTTATTCGTTTTTGTTAATAAATGTTATGTAAGCTAGTTTGTCATTGTAACCTACTGTTTTATTGTTGTAGTGCTTTTTAATTAAGAATAACAATGAATCCATCTTTTGTTTTAGTCTTAAAAAGTGAAAGCTGTGTAGATATAAGCAAAACAGTCAATTATCTTTTCTTGTAAAACGTGACCCCAATATCGCAAATTTGAAAGTGAAAGCGCACGAAAAGAGGAATTGTTCACAAAATTTAAATCACAAATAATACTGATGAAAAACAACGGGTTGAATGTTGAACACTTTCGTTACAAATAACTATAAACTATGATAAAAGTTCATCAGCATGCAATGATTAATCAAATGTTGTATAAAAAAAAAAAAAAAACATTTGCGACCAAATGATGTGCTCGTGCGACCAACTGAGAAAGTTAGTCGCACAAGTGCGACCAGTGGGAAGAATGAGTCTAGAGCCCTGCTGTTTTATATTTTAAAAGTTTTTAAAATTTATTCCTGTGATGTCAAAGCTGAGTTTTCACATGATCCTTTAGAAAACATTCTAATATGCTGATTTGCTGCTTAGTTTTTATAATCAGTTGTGCTGCTTAATATTCTTTGTATGTTTTTCAGGGATCTTTGATTAATAGAAAATTCAAAACAATGTAAATAGACCTTATAAATACCTTATCTTTACCGTCATACAGTATTAATATCTTTTAAAAATCTTAATGACTTAAATCTTTTGAACAGTGTTATTGGTATTTTTTCACAATTATTACATAACTGTATTTTCCAGATTGCCTGGGCACTGAATAAGGGCATTAAGGCTGAATTCAAGCAGTATTGGGATGTGGAGTTGGGTGTAACCTATATACCATGGTCCAAAGTAAAGATGGAGGATCTCGATGTGTGTAGAGAAGGAGGGATGCTGGACCCTGATACTCTTGCACCAGGTAACTATTGCAACCAGTTGTTAATAATTTGTCCAGGCATTGAGGTCAGATTGTAATGTATTGTTTGCTTGTCCATGTTCAGAATGGAGAAGCTCTCAGATTGAGCTGGAGAAGGCTGAAGAGTCTCAGAACGGCAGGACTGGGGTGGGAAAAGTGGAGGAGAGCCCAGCTGTTGTACCTATGCAGGTAACATAATGCCCTGGTTCCTCTTCCTAAGGTTTTTAGATTTGGTCCTATTTATTCATTTTTCCTACTTTTGTTCTTCTTCAGGTACCTCCTGTCCAGCCAATGGGAGCAGTCGGTGTCCCACCTCCAGGATTCCCAGGACCCATGAACATCCCACCCCCCTCATTCCCACCTGGGGTTCCCCCACCCCCTGGTCCCTTCATACGGCCAGGCTTTAACCCCATGCAGATGCCACCAGGTACAGCAATACTAGTGACACAATGTTATTAAGTGAGTTATCAAGATAGATGTTTTGTTTTAAGAGAAGTATTGTTCCAGTTATTAACACACATTATTCTTTGTTTCAGGATTTCTCCCCCCAGGTGCCATGCCGCCTCTGGGCGCCACTGGGCCTCCTCCACCTGCAGCAGGGATCGGCATGCCTCCAGGTGGGCGGGCTTTATTGTATAAACCCTACCTAATTTTGTTTTTATAGGCTTGACCAGTAAGCCAGTGTTTAGTTTCTTCAAATTTCCCATCTGACCTGATTTTTTTTCTGCTGTAGTTGGCAGCTCAGTTGAAGACCTGTCGAACGATCCAGCAGGTAGGGGCCCAAGAAGCAACAGTGATGGAACAGAGGGATTCAACTCAGGTGTGTATTTGTGTCTATGTGTCATTAATCACAAAATATAATTTTAATATAGTCATGCTGTTTTGTTTTTATTAATGTGTCTTTGTGAAGCCAATTCATTGTTATTTCATTAACTCTGCAGGAAACCAGGGGCCTCCTGGAGGTCCACCAGGGATGGGCATGCAGGCTCCACCAGGTCTACTAGGTTCAAGGCCAGGAATGATGCCTCTCCAGCGGCCCCCGAGGATGCCGCTCCCACACATGCAGCGCTTCCCCATTCCACCTCCTCGACCTGGAATGCCACCCATCCCACCACAGATGATGCCACCCAGGGGTCCACCTCAGATGATGCACCGTGAGCCACCACCCGGGGGCTTCGGCATGCCGCCCCCTCCTCATGGCATCAGGGGCCCCTTTCCCCCTCCCGGACCTCCCTTCATGAGGCCGAGCGGACCCAGACCAGATGGGCCGAATGATCACGAGGCAAGGCCGTTCAGAGGAGAGCACCCCGGTTTAGGGAGGGGCAGAGATCGAGAACAGGACTGGTACGGAGGGCGGCGCCCTTTTGGAGAGGGCCGTGGCGGTGAGAGGCCGGATGGTCGTGAGCGATTTGGAGGCTGGCATGAGGAGCCGGAAAAACAAGGCGGATGGGACAGAGAGAGAGAACGCAGGGACTGGAGAAGTCCAGATGGAGAGAGGGATCGGGATAGAGGACGGGACGGTGAAGAACGGACGAGGCGCTCTGCAGGAAGCAGAGAGAGGAGCACACGCTGGGATCGAGATGATAGACTCGATCGACTGGGTCTCACCAGTGAGGAACCCAACGAGAGACTTGCAGCAAATACCAACGAGCCCAGTGCAAATGCTACTAAACAACTTCCTGAAGCCAAGCCTGATGTTCCAGCACCTTCCACCGCAGCCACAGCAGACTCTAAAGCCTCAGAACCTATAGCAGAGAACAAATCTGCCGAACAAACACATACGGCAGAGTCATAGAGGCCTCTTTATATGTCAAGACCATATGAGCTTCTCACATGTCAGTGCTAATCTTGAATACTGCTGGCTAGAAATCAAAGTCCAACTGTTGTGGGATGCTTTATGCATATAATGCTTGGTTCTTCATCCCAAACCAAGTTTTTCAGACTTTATAAAGCATCTTTTGGCAAACGTGGAGCGTTGCCTTGTGAATTTATTGTCCCTCCTCAATGAAGCTTGAATGTTGTATTAAAACTGAAGATAAGGAAAAGAAACAATTAATGATTCTGCTGTAAATATGCTAACATTACTCGAATGATGTTTGTAGATTTTGACTGGCCGTTTTTGGTTTTTACTTTACAATGATATCCCCGTTGAGCTTCAGTAATGGAAACATTGACTAAAATAAGATATTAAGACACTTTTGCTGTAATGTTTTTAACTTAATGTTTACAACATACAAAAAAACACGATGTTTTTATAATTTTTAAGTTTTTGGAGATAGGAACTCCAAATATTTCAGCGATAGGAATTTGGTTTTAATAAAATATTTTCATACCAAATGAATGAACTGACTAATATGCAAGTTGTTTCAGTCTTTTTAACATTTACCCTAGTGTTTTATAAGTATTTGTGCCAACTAGTAGTAAGGTTATCAAGTTTAAAGTTAATCGTGAATAAACGTATTACTGTTTACTGGGCCTTATGGCATATACAACCATATTGTGGTATTTATCTTGTGACTCTACTTCCAAACCATTCATCATGGTTTGAATAAGACATCTATATGAATAGGTCCTGACTGGAATTAGAGGACAGCATGTGACTGTAAGTGACAACCATGTGCTTTGATTTATCAATTGCAATATCTTTTCTATATGAGCATAACACATTAGAAATTTTAAGAGGTTGGTATATAAGTATAATAATTTAAAGTACACAAACATTCACTGTAAACATTTTATGTATTTGCTTTTAGTGTAGACGTTTTTCTCCTTTATTTGAAGCATTTTTAAACCTAAAAAATACATACTGCAATAAGTACAACGAGAAACAAATAGACCAAAACAATTGAGAATTAAAAGCAATAAAATATTAATATTTTTTGAAAGTTACATAGTCACTAAAAATAGAAAGATAATTTCGAAAAATATTTTTAAAGCTTTTTATTCTTAGACAATTTAAACGACGTAAGATCGTAAAAGTCGAGAATTTGTGCATAATATAAGGACATTCACGTCAGTTCCACATGACAGCGTGACACGCCAGTCTTTGACCCAATCACCGTCGACGAGTCTCTTCTGCCACCTGATTGGTCAGCTCGGCTCACGCGCCTCCTCCTCTGTCTTATCAAACACTATCCGTTTCTTTCACTCTCAGTCACAACTTTACAGTTTGCATAATCCAAAAGCAGCATGGTGAAGAAGGCCGTTTGTGTACTTAAAGGCACCGGGGAAGTGACCGGCACTGTTCATTTCGAGCAAGAGGTAAAAAAAAAAAAAAAGGTGTTATTTTTTGCTGCGTTTGTTATGACGTTCCTGTAGCGGGAGAGCAGCGAGCTAGCCTGCAGCTACAGCGCGCAGCATGTTACTTATATATGTGCTCCATCATTCAGGAGTCCACTCGTTAGCTTGACATGCTTATACAGTTGCATGTGATTAGCTGTGCTAATGATGACCAAATCTGGTATTAAACTACAGTGGCCTGTTATACATGATTTCACTTGTTAACTGACTTCTGTACAATGTTAATTGCATAAATGCGTTAGAACCGTTAAAAGCAGCTCAGCAATGACCTTTGATACGATGGCAGGTCTGCGTTTAGTATGAGCCCCGTGCACACCCATGCTAATTATTTGCACGCAAGCATGCATGTGAATGATGAAACCGTTAACGTATGCGTTTGCACCCGAGATGCAGCGTTTTGAAGCGTTTGGTGGCAGACTGGTGTCATTGACTTGCATTGAAATTATAAGTAGAAGGGACAAGTTTGCTGAGTCATGCTCCTCTATCTCTGTTTGTTTGCTGTCAAATAGGACAGAGATCAAGGCACACGTTAATGCTGGCAGAGACTCAAACTGTACTGTTGTAAAAGCATTTCATTGCACTTCAAACACCCATAAATCTGATCATATTCATATACTTTGGCGATTTTCAAAAATGTTCTGAAAGTCTTAATTTGCCCTTTCACTAATTAAATATTGAGCAGCCTTATCCATGGCATTAAATGTTACATGCATTGAGAAAAAACAATCTTCCTCTGTATCTTTCTCTTTCCAGTTCAAATATCTAAGCATCCTTTAATCAATATTTCATTGAGATGCAAAATGAAGTGAGAAATTGAATCATGAGTTCATGATTTAAACATGAACACATATCTGTCAATGGAATATGAAAACTTGGTTCCTTTTACGTTAAGCATTTTGACCTACTCTTTTAGATATTTGTTCTCGTTTCAATCATAAACTCATTTAATCAGAAAACAAGACTTCTTATCTTGTCATTTTCCATCTCAAGTAAATTAATCTTGATTTACGAATCTTTAGACTTTTGCACTGGAAAACAAGACAAAAACACTGAGGAAGAACATCACTTGTTACAGTGTGTTTAGTAGATAGAGTAAAAAGTATTTCTATGTTCTAGCAGTTATAAGCAGAGCTGTCCAACCCTTAAGCTATTTAAAAACAAAAACGTTTTCAAAATTAATGAAGTTGGAAGTTGTTCAAACTTTGAATGGTTGCTAATGCAGTTCATTGTGTGCTTCCCAGTCATATACATTTAGAGAACATATTGTGCTTTCTTCAATTTCTTCCTGACTTATTCTTGATCTTCAAGTTTTAAATTTACATTTATAAAACCTGCAGAAACCCTGTCAAGTATTTACATTTAAGCATTTGGCAGGTGATTTTATTTAAGTTGCATTACTTTGCAGGTATACATTTGATCAGTTCCTGCATTCCCTGGTAATCAAACCCATGTGTTTGGTGTTGTTTTCACCATGCAGCATACCAAACAGTAAATGCTGCTGTTTTTTGAAGTGATATGACACTATCATTGACCAAATGAGTGATCTGTTTGTTTTAGAATGACGGGTCTCCAGTGAAGCTCTCAGGTGATATCACTGGCCTTACTCCAGGAAAGCATGGTTTCCATGTCCATGCTTTTGGAGACAACACAAACGGTAAGCACCATTACTCCTGTCACTGACCTTAAAGTACAGGTTAATCCCATTACGACTGAGACTTTTTCCTTAAACCCCTAGATATATCTTTATTTTGGACAGACATTATCATTTTGTTTCCTCCTCACAGGCTGCATCAGTGCAGGTCCGCACTTCAACCCTCACGATAAAACTCATGGTGGACCAACTGATAGTGTCAGGTGAGTTTATCAGTGTGCTGTATGTCACGACCCCTTTACATGTTTCCTATCTTTATATTTGGTGAAACGCTCATTTTCATGATCTATTCACGTTATAGGTCACAGTACAAACTCTACCTGCCCACAAAGTTTTTTTGTAAAGATTTGCATAAATCTCTACAAATCAAATGGGTGTATATCTGAAGAGCAGTACTTCCTAAATAGTGTCCTATTACTTTTGCATTCAATACGATATTGCAGTGTTCAGAGAGCACAGAGGACTATATTAATTTTTATAATTTTTTTTATATATTAATTTACAGAAGTATGTGTTAATCACCTGAGCTATAAATGTGATGATTATTTTGTAGCCACAGTAAATGACAACTTAAAAACGCTGACAGGTTAATGGCAAAACAGTCCCAAACCCGTCATTATTGACTATACTGAACTTTGAGATCAAATAAAAACAAGTACATTTCAAGCTTTTAAGAGCATTATATTTTACTGAGCAATAGTTTTTATTACTATATATTTCTTAAGGCTGGGAAAAAAATATTGATTTCCCGATTTTAATCGATTCTCATTTTTATGGAACTATATTGATTCTTAAATCCCAAAAATCGATTAGTCTAGCTTGTTTTCGGAACATTGAACGGAACATTGTAGCACACATCACATCCAGAATATCACAATAAGCTTTGTTACTTTTGATATGAAACAAAGTCTCCGATTTCAAATTCTGTCCATTTTATTACAGTATTCAAACAATAAATGCTGTTTTGGCACTATTTAGCACAGCGCGAAGGGCACGTGAACTGATCATCTCCTCCGGTTTAATACCCGTTTCAGCACGAAATAAACTTGAATAAACATCCTGAAGGTATGTTAAAAGAAAGAGTACGACTTCCCGAAATCCATATCATGTAATCGCTCACTCAATGTTTTAACCTGTAAAGACGTCAGTATAAAAGCTTGTAAACAGTCACGTAACGTCACATTTACCTCAGAAAAAAACCTTGGTAACCATAAACTCGTTAGTTAATTTACGGTTGAATAAATCCATTAAGTTTTTATGACAGCCACTATTTAAATGTTTATATTTCGAAAAACAAATTGGAGTAGAAATATAATTATGTAATTGTAACTTTATTATTATAATACTTCATGAAATTTAAGCATTTGTATACAAATCTGTTAATTTTAACATTCAATATTGTAGTAATGTAGTACCATCTGACACATATTTTACAGCATCAGTTGAGAGATTTGTTTTTTCCTTGAGAACATTTGGCATGTACTGTACCTGATATATATCCAAAATAATAAAAATCAAATAGAATCGCAAGCTTGTGAATCACATGTATCATGAAATTTGTCAAAAACCAGCGCTAATATTTATTGCTTTGATTTATATTTTTTATTTAATGATATTCATAATAAAAATCATTTTTATAGTCACTGAATGTATCAAAAACAGTAAGAATGTAGTCTGAAAATTCAAGTGGAAAGACAGATACTATATTTTTTAAAGCCCTGTTAACTTTATGGTTTTTATAAAGAGTATATTCTAGTGTTGGACACTTAAATATGTCTAGTTTTTCCAAAATCATTCAGGCCTGAAGGATGGTTTACCCTCTAAATAGAATTTCGTTTTTCAGCTTTTTTAAAAATATATATTTTTCTAATTTAGATTAGTTACCCCAGTCATTCTACAATGATTCATTAATTTATCCCAAATATAACTATTAAAGTCATCTTTAGACAAGAAAATGTCTGTATTTTCTCAATATATATATCGCAGAAATCTTAATATTGCCATGCAAGATATTTTCTAGTATCATGCAGACCTAATTTTGGAGGGTTACCTTTTCAGTGTAATTTAAAGCAGCCAAGTTAGCAAATGTTTTATTACTGTAATGTACTGTGTCCCGCAGACACGTCGGAGACCTTGGTAACGTGATAGCTGGTGACAATGGTGTTGCAAAAATTGACATTGTGGATGCAATGGTGACCCTGTCAGGGGAACACTCCGTCATTGGGAGGACCATGGTGGTAAGAAAACAACTCTGGATTTATAATCAGCAGCATATCTAATAGCAACAACCAGCTGACCTCATTGTGTATATTCTGCTCTAGATCCATGAGAAAGGGGATGACTTGGGTAAAGGAGGCAATGACGAAAGTCTTAAAACTGGCAACGCTGGAGGTCGTCTGGCCTGTGGTGTTATAGGCATCACTCAGTGAAGTCCAGCTCTAATCAAAGACTTAGCTTTGAAATAATTGTGACCAATGTGGATCCCCCTTCCGTAAGCACTTAGCCCACTGAGGATTATGATCTCTATTTTTGCAAGTTAATGTTTAAGGAATTATACTTTAGCTACGTAAAGCCGTTTTTCCACACGTCTATGTGGGCACTATCTACCTTCTTACAGCTACAAAGTGATGTTTGTTTCCTCTGATCTCTGCTTTATTCAATAAAGATTGAGCAGACTGGATATGTGTGTGTCTTTATGAAGTACATTTTTGGACTGTGATGGGGAAAAATTAATTGTGCAGGTATAGTATTAAACCTGATTCTGTTCAGTGTTGCTATTGTAATCTAAAACTAATAGAAATCATTGAAGGTAACTGAAAACTAACTAAAAATTGTATTTTTAAAAAAAACTAATAAAAATGTGCCAGAAGCGCACAAAATTATTAAAACTAAAGTTAAAACTCAAAACATAAAAATAAGGTCTTTGAAAATATAAAAAAATATATATGTAATGGCATATACTTGGACTTAGTAAACAATAACCCTGCTGTTTCTGGGATCAAATGTAATATTTTTGTCTCAGAAAGCCTGAAAGAATTTGCCATGGTATAATTTTTTTACTACAATAAAACTTTCCTCTGTCATCAAAATATTTGAAAGCCGTTTACACTATTGGAAGAAGATTCCTTTTTGTTGTGTTTTCCTGTAGTAGCTATGGTATTTTGGAAACCGTGGTTACCATAGTAAATGTTCATAAAGGAAGTTTAACTGGTTTGGCAGGTCTGGAGTCAAGAGAAGTCGTTGCTGAGAATACACCACTAGATGGCAGGCTTTTCTTGCGTTATGTGCCAGACCTAACAGTACCTTAAAGTAATTTCAGGAAGTTTGCAATTCTTTTCAAATAAGCAGTGCATACTTAATTATGATATTGATTTCTTGAATTATTACTTCATAACACCTTATGCGTTTGCTTTGTAAGAATTTAGAATTTTTAGAGTACACTTTTTAGCTAGTCGGTCTCTGTGACCAGATGTAAACTAGCTCGGTAGACCAACCAACCTTAGGCTTTTAAGATCTTTTTCAATTCACTAATATATCAGTTTAATCCCTCTGAGTTGGAAGTCATTGTTCTATGAATATGATTTTAAATGGGTGGTCTCGCCCTTGACATCTGACTCTATATTTGAAACTGCTATTAAACAGCTGCGCCCGGTGCAGGCCAGCTTTCACAGATGGCCAGCGGACTACTGCTGAAATTACATGCTCCAAAACCTCTTTCTCTTTTAATGGGACAGCCTCCCATGTGAAGAAACTTGGCATTTCCAGTTTCCTCTCCAGAGAAAATGAGATTCCCCAGAGAACCAAGACCTGCAAAGACCCACAGATGAGTTTCACAGTTCAAATACCAACCGAATTTGCACCCAAAATACAAGTGGTTTTTTTATGTTAAAATGTAGAAACTGTCTTTTGTCTTTATTCTGCTTATTTTACAGTTTGTACATTTCTTACCATACACTTGTTTAATGGTACATGTTATAGGCCGATGCATTCAATCCAGACAGGAATAAAAATAGGACTATCATGTGATAAATTATTTCTGATGTAATTTATTGTGAGTAATACATGTCTCTGCCCTCTTTCATTACAGGTGCAGCAGCACAAAGGCCTTAAAATGCATTGAGGAAGTACAATCATGGTCCTCACATGGACATATTTCCAGAAGCAGACAGAATCACTGGAGCGTGATGAGTCAAAACGCTGGTATAAATAGCATCAGCAAGGCGAATCATGAATAATGAAGAAGCCGCCCGTCCCACCGGAGCACAAGTCATAAGCCTCACATAATGTCAACACACACTAACAAGGTCTTGTGTCTTACACAAAGCATCCCCACTCTAATGAATGCTTCAAAACCTTTCATCATCTGGGTGGGCTGGATGGCCAGACTTTACAGTGACACCTACAATGACTGACTTTGTATGTGAGATTGTACACATGAATAGGCTACTGTGAATTTGACCATATTGTGTATTTGGCACAGATGGCAAACATGCATGAAAACCACATATATTTTCCTCGTTTGACTTGCTCATGCACGTGCTTGAGGATAATTATTGTTTTGGTTGTATAAAAGCTTAGCTTGAGGCATAGTAGTAGAAATTTAATCTAAACCCAAAAAGTTCCCTCTTAAAATCTTAGTGTACTTGCTTCAACAAGAATTCATAAGCAAACATAAATCACTGTCTTTTTCAAACAGACAAATTACTCTGGTCTTTATAGTGTCACATGATCCTTCAGAAATCAGTCTGATATGCTGATTTAATGCTCAAGAAACATTTCTTATTATTATCAATGTTGAATAGAATATATAGAAACCAGGTATAATTTATAATACTATCCACCTTAATTTTCAACGCGGAAGTAACACGTTTTCTATGAATTTGCGAGACTTCCGGTTCATTAGCTGCTGTAGGGAAATAACGAGAAAAATAACAGTAAATGCGAAAACTGTTTGCACTCGAAACCAGGTTGTTAATAATTAAGGTTATACATTGAAATAATATGGTAAAACACACCAGTTTGCAATATCAAGCAGCAAAAGGAGTTGTTTTGTACAGCTAAAAATAGCTGGAAGCGGAAGCCAGGCACATAAAATTTACAAATGACCACGCCCGCTCTAACGGGAAGAATAAGGTGACTAAGTGTCTTTACCGTCACTTTTGGTTAATCATACTTACTAAATCAAAGTATTACATTTCTTTAAAAAGAAAATATTTCTGAGCCCAATTTAATTCAATAATTGAGGAAACATTTTGATCTGATCGGATGCTAACATTGTCTTCTATGGTGTGCAACACAAACACTTCTGCTAAAATCTCAGAAAAGGTAACTGTTAGTCTGGGTTTTCATGACCCTTTAAAGTTACCTGCTAGTGTTTGTGTCTTTAAATCATTTTTAAACTAATTATGTCTACCTGAGCGGTTGTTCGGACCTCTGTTTCCTAGCAACAAGGCCAGATGTCCTGGATCACTGTGGGAGGCGAGTGCGAAGCTAAGGTTATGTTTTGGTTCGATGTTAATGTTACATAAGGGCTCTTTACGCGTCAAAGAACTTAAGGTGATTTTATTGACTTTTAAGCCCTTGTTTCTGGATTTAGCTTTACAGTTCCCCACCTTTTATCTTGTCCCATCTCTTTAAAACTTCTTCTCAGTTTGTAAGAATTGAAATGCTTTTGTTTGGTTAAACCCGACTCTGACTCTGTTCCTAAATCCTAGGTTCTGTCTAGTAGTCTATTATTGAATTATTAAATATTAATTTAATCTCTTACGGAATGCATTGAAATGTTCAAAACCTTCTAGGAGCCCTCTCAGAACGGTTGTTTTCTGAGGAACTTTCAAGATGGAAGTTCCTCCAATACTGTCAAAATTCCAGGAACCCTGTCATAAGGGAAATTATTTGAGGTACTTGATTTACATCATAAAGTTTCTTCAGCATACAATAGGGTATTTGACAGCTTCAAAAGTTGCCAGAAGTTCTCCAGAGGGCTCCTCCAGTTCAATCTGAGGGACTCCAAATGTATCTTCTCATTTTTACAGTATACTGTAATGGCTATGTTCAGTCTAGGAATATTTTTAAACCAATGCTAGAGGTCACATGCCATACATGGCCCTCATACTACAAGCCAGGGGTCACTGAATGCTCTCTTATGTCTCCAGAATCCTCCTGACCAGACCTTTGCCCCACAGGTATGTGTGTTATTCAGACAAAACCTCGAAATAATCTGCGCCTGTGATGTCTGAGGATGGAGCATCGCTGTGTGGTCCACTTTCACTGGAGTTGAGTCACTTTTTACTGCCTGAGAAAGTTTCCTCTCTGCTCAACTATCAGGTTCTGGCAGAAGAAAAGTGAAGGACACATAAAACAGACTTCACCTCTGGACTTTTATTGCACCCATTGGAGTTCAACGACTCTTCTCGATAGTGAGTTGACTCAGATCACATTCATTCCATCCCAGATCACACATATGATCTTATTTTCTTTGACTTTTTTACTTTAACTGTTTCTGAGCATCTGGGCCTGCGAGTCTATCTGAATGAACATGTCGTAACCCATATTTAAGTGTGTGTTTGACCTCTTTGCTCCACAGATCAAGTGGAATCACTAACTTCTGCTCTTAATTTTATGACCTTGTTAGATCAGTGTGCTTGAAGGAAAATATTAAATTATATATATATATATATATATATATATATATATATATATATATATATATATATATATATATATATATATATATATGTATACTAGGACAAATTAAATGGAGTTAATATTTAAAAAGCAGTGGACTCCAAATGAATGGGGCCACTTTGAATATCCAATTCAACATCTGATTTAAAGCTGAAATGTTTTGAATTTTGAACAGATTAAAACATGACTACTGTGATATATAATAAAAAAAGCAAAGCTTAAAAATCTTCACCATTAGGCCCATATTTAAATGCATAAAAATGTACTACAAAATTAAATAAAAAAAATTATTATATTATATCTTATTATATTATCGAAGTAAAATGTAGTGAATTAAAAAAATACAAATTACAATTATTTTGACTGGGGACAATTATTTTGACCTTTGTGCATTATCATATTTTGAGGTATAAATCTATTACTTCAAAGTGTTTAAATGTAGCGTTTTGTGTGTTTTGCTTTTGTGATAAAGTTTGTCAGTGTGTATATACAGCTTTTAACTAGTTTTATTACTTCAAAACGTTATTATGTTTAATTTGGCATGCCATCAAAGGAATATGTTTATTTGTAGCTACTTATTATCTTATTGAAGTCTTGGTCTGGGCCAGTTCTCACAGCGGCAACTATAAAGATTGACCTTTGACCCTGTTGTGATGGGACAAACATGCAGACAGGAACTGATCTCTGTTGTAAACTGACCTTAACCAATCAATCAATCAATACAATAACCAAGCTGATCAATGTATGGCTAGATTTCTATGTTAAAGACCCCTCCAAGGTTTTAAACTGAACTGAGAATCAGACTTCAGAATAAATATAATCCACATTTTTTCCTCTCTGATGATGAAACGCTGTCCAGCTTGCTCAGTCGTAAACCACAGCCACAAGAGGAGTGCGACTGAAAGATTGTCAGATTGTGGGACATTCCCACCATAGTGTAAACAGGAAGTGGAATAAAAAAGGCTGCTCAGGGTTATTACTCAAGATAATTAGAAGTTCAGAATGTACTTGGCCAAGTTCACATCAATGTTGCTACACAAATCACTTTCACATTTTCTTATTATTATCCCGTGGGGTTGAGGATTAGCTCCTTTAAACAGCCGTTATTTAAATGTCTAATTCAAATGCTAACGCACATGCAAATGACCGTTACAGGTGTGGCTGCAAGGGGATCAGACTGAGGAAGAAAGCAGCGTGTTTACACCTGGATATGTGTCGCGGTGAGTTGAGCTCCTTCCTTTTTTATTCTTTGTGTAGTTTTCAACACCATCAGTGAAAGTGGACAAAGATATAGGAAAAAAAAAACATTTATTTGACCTGATTCTTTTTTTTTTATTGATATTCATTGCAGAAGTCTGTAACACGATAAATGGGTTTTGTTTTGCTCCTTTGTTGATGTGTGTGTGGGTGTGATGTGTGGGTGTCTTTGAAACATTTTCACGTGAAACAACAAACTTGTTTATATTCTACATATAACATGTAATCTTTGGTAAAATAAAATTCATATAATTAAATTAATTCTGAAAAAAATAAATGAAATATATGAAAATATATAAAATATTAATGAAAATAAAATAAAAATAATTGTATTTAATATATATATATATATATATATTAAAAATAATAAATAAATATAAATATTTTATATTTATAGTTTGATACTATATAGGCCACATATTACAATGTGAATAAATTAAATGCAGTACAACACATTCAGATGTTAAATAAAATTGTATGCTTATATATGATATTAAAATATTTAATAAAATCAGCATAACATTGTTTATGGAATTTATTTTGTGTTGTATTGCATTTGTTCATTTTTATTAAAAATGCCATATATTTTGTTATTAAAATTTTTTTTTGTTGTTGTTGTTTTTAGTATTATATAGGGCATATTATCTGGACAAATGTATTTATTTATTTAATATTATTATTTTAATTTATATTATTTCAGGGGTAATTATCTTAACTATCATAAAAATAATGTTACAAAAAAAATCAAAATAGAGATTATTATTATTATTATTAATATTATTATTTTGTCTTTTGACATTTTGACCTGTGCATGTTCTCGAAAACCTTTGTGAAATACCCAAATATTTTTTTAGTCAATATAGTTTAACCTGTGTAAGCAATCACTGACTTGTCATCCTCTTACTAAGTGCAGTTGCTTTAGGGTTGCATTTTTTTTATTATCAGGTTGGTGTTGTGGAGCATCATACCAGAGGCAGTTTTCATTCCTGACCTCTGCTTCTAGGTTAAGGTTATTTCAGTGCTGGTAAAAACAGTCCTTTCTCTTTCTCTGAGCTTGTTAGACAGGGGATGCAATTAGAGTCATTAATTGGAATGGGGGGCGTACTGAGAAAGAAATGAACACCTGGAGGCAAACGGGAGAGTGGGTGGGATTTTCGAGAGTGCAGGGGTGATTGGACAAAGCCACGTGTGTGTGTGTGTGTGGATGTCTGCATCTCTGATAACTCCCAGCATCTTAATGAAGCATGCAAATGCAGCTCTGTTTAACTGCGTAATACAGCTGCTAGACTTCTTTATTGGATTTGTCCTCATTTGCCCTTGCAGACTGTCTGTCTCTGGATTTTTTGTGCATGAGATGTGTTATCTTCTAACTGATTTTGAATTATTCTCCAGTATACTCGGGTCATATCTCAAGGGGCAGAGGTTATTCTTCAAGATTTGTGCCAACTGTTATCACTAGTTATTCGAAGATATTCATGTCTCTTGAAGTGCTTTCAGCAATGTCTGCTGTTTAAGGGGGGGTTACTTCTTTTATAGCTCTCTGTGTGTGGTGGGCAGGATTTGCTATCTTTGTAGAGAACAAATGTCCCCACAAGTGTAGTAAAACCTGAAATCATTAGAGCTGTGGCATAGATGATTGTTGAGTCTGGCCTAGGTCATATCCCTGATCAAATGAAATGAAATATAATAAATACAAAGTGAAATTAAATAAAAAAAGCAAAATGAAATAAAAAATATATAAAGTATAAAATTAAATAAAATATAAAACAACATAAAATAACAAAAATATATAAAATAACACAAAAAAATTACATTGAATGAAATAAGAATAAAATATGTAATGAAATAAAATCTAAAATAAAACAACATGAAAGATCAAAATAAAAAAATAACACTGTAAAGAGGCTTGAAATGTCTTTATCAGTTTCTGAAAACATTAAAAGTTCAGTGTAATTTGGTTTGGGATAGGCTAACAGTTAAATGTTTTTATTAGTTTAGTAGTAATAATTATTACACTAATGATTACAATAATTATTTAATTATTACGAAATGTTTTTACGAAATTCTGAAATTACTTATAAAATGAAATAATTAAATACAAAATGTGTTGAAATATAAAATAAAATAGTACAATCAAATAACATGAAATTAAATAAAAAATCAAATTAAACAGGAAATAGAAAAATAAATGCTAATTAAAACATCACACACAAACATGTAAAATACAGAAAATGTCATTCAAAATTTTCTGAATAAAATACAGAAATATTCTGGTATAGACCTTAAAGGAATATAGAAAATAAACACATGTTGGTAAACTATAATGCTGTGGTTGGTCTATAAAAACTGTAATTCTATTTATTGAAGTCTGGGCCCAGATCAGCAACTTTAGGTATCTTTAGGACAAACAAACTGGGAAGAGTTCATACATTTGCTTACTCAGCTTCTCTCTGTGTGTGTGTGTGTGTGTGTGTGTGTGTGTGTGTGTGTGTATATGTGTGTGTGTAGTCCTCTGTGGGTGGTAAAAGTGCAGGCTGTCCGTTTAAGGGAGGGATTATTCCTTTTTTTCTTTCCTTTGGGACAGGACATCAGTCTGGGAGGAATTTTTACCTTCTGATGTTTTAATCCCCCACTTTCTCTCCATCTCTCCCTCCTCATGCCCCTTTTCTGCTGTCCTCATCAAAATGATGCTTAAGCATCTCTTCAACTCGAAGTAGTTTTGATGGGATTTCAGTCGCTTTGTATTATGTGGGTTTGTGTGCCTGTGAGAGTGTTTATCTGTGTTTGTTATTACAGACAACATTCAAAACTCAGCTATGACTTACAGTATTTAATTAATTTAATCACATTTAATGTGTAAAAGTGTTGTGAAAAAAATAAATAAATTATATACAAATTTCTTGAGATGTTTTTTGAAAATATTGTTAAAAATTATTAAAATGATTTGTATCAATATTATTAATAATAACGTCTTTTTTAATATATTGCACATGTTGTGTATGCTGTTTATAGGCAATTCATTCCACACAAATTCTGCATTTTAATTCTGCTTCCTGAAATTCAAATGAACATACCGTTTGTTTCTGCAATTCAAATTTTTGAATTTTGTTTGAAGTTCAAATCCTTTATAAATCAATACTGATTGCTGCACAACCCTGAAAAGTGTGTGTGCTTGAGTGAGAATTTAACACACATTTAATATCCTATTATGCAGAGACAAGTATACTACATGAGAGGAATTAGAGACAGATCACATCCTTTCTGCCTGACCTGGAAATAAGAGATTCACAGTATGTTATGAAAAAGGGAAAGAGTGAGGACAGCAGAGAAAAGGAAGTGAGAGAGACGCCAGGGGCAGACTGCTTTAGCACTGCCGCATCGCTTTTGATTTGCATGCTCTATATCTCTGAGCGCTTGTATTTGTGTTTTGTGTTGTACAGGCATGAAACTAGAGCAGAGCTATTGTGCTGTGTTCCAGTAACAATGATGAAAGATGATGAGAAAGATGCTTGGATAAATGTACAGTCTTTGCAGGCTAGACTTTCGGATAGATTCTACTTAAGTTACAAGTGCTCTGTTTCACCACCAGCCTGATTTCAAAGTCAGATCAGATAAATCTGCAAAAGCAACTGTAGATAGGAGTTGTGGGTCCAAAAGTTTATTCTGTATGCTTGTTTTGGTACTAGCTATAATTCTGTGGACAGAATTGCTCAAAAATATCCACAGAAGTTAGTTAAATCGCAGAAAAAAATTCAATAGAAATGTCTTTATAATTTATCTAGACATTAAGAATTCAGTCCTATGGTTTTGGATAGGCTTACAGTATTTGTTTTTATTCATATATTAGCAATAATTATTATACTAATAATGATATAATTATTTAATTATTATAACATATGTTTTTTTATTATTTTAGTTAGTATTTAATTATTATAATAAGCTAATATTTAAGAATAGTAGAAATTTATATTGTGAAGATGCTTGAAAAGTCTGTCATTCACTTCTTAAAATATTAAAAGTGTTTATGGTTTGGGATAGAGTTTTATTATATATATATATAATATATATATATTATATATATATATATATATGCACACACAGACACACACACACATATATATATATATATATATATATATATATATATATACATACATATGTGTGTATGTGTATATGTATATATATATATACTGTATATATGTATGTATATATATGTATGTATTCTCCATACTCTCCAAAATGGCGCTACACTGACACAGAGGAGACTAATTGTTGAATAAAGTTTTCTTTTCTTTTTTTTCTTTGCGTACAAAAAGTATTCTCATCACTTCGTAATGTTACGGTTGAACCACTGATGGCAGATGGACTATTCTGACAATGTTTTTTATACTTTTCTGTGCCTTGACAGTGTTAATTGTTTGGCAATCAATGGGACAGTCACAAGCCTACCGGTTTTCATCCAAAATATCTTAAATTGTGTTCCGAAGAAGAACGAAGCTTTTACAGGTTTGGAACGACATGGGGGTAAGTGATTAATGACAACATTTTCATTTTGGGGTGGAGTAACCCTTTAATTTACCACCGATTCAGCTGTTACTCTTCATTCTAATACAGTCTCTCCTCTCTCTGATCTCCCAGTCACACTGAGATTTTGTCAGTGGAAGATCCAGTCTAATCTCAGAGGAGTGTTTTGTGTTATCAACTCTCAGAATGATTCAGGAGTGAAGAAGCATTTATATTGTGCTGCAGGTAGATATTCAATTCAATTCAATTCAAGTTTATTTGTATAGCGCTTTTTATGATACAATCGTTGCAAAGCGCCTTACAGGAAATTAAGTTTCTACAATATATTTATACATTGTAGAAACTTAATATATTAACTTATGGCAAAATTTGTTAATTCTGCATGTTGTTGGGGGATCAGAGGTTGGCATCCTCTGTGGTCCTCCGAGGGGTCGGCATCATCTCTTCTCAGTCATCTCAGATCATTTAAGTGCTGGATCCAGACTGAAGCTTGTGTAAATCCTAGTTACCACGGGATGTTAATCCCGTGGCAGAAACAGAGAAACAAAGAGACATAATTAGCATAGCTGTTGTTCCATCCAAGCAAAAATTATTTGTTCAACCCAAGCTAAAGAATAATAGTGTGCGTTTGATCAGATATAACTGCAGTACAAGATTATGAGATGCATTATATGAATGCATTATGTGAATGCTTGGCTAAAGAGATGTGTCTTTAATCTAGATTTAAACAGAGAGAGTGTGTCTGAACCCCGAACGTTATCAGGAAGGCTATTCCAGAGTTTGGGAGCCAAATATGAAAAAGCTCTACCTCCTTTAGTGGACTTTGCTATTCTAGGTACTACCAAGAGTCCAGAGTTTTGCGACCTTAGGGAGCAGGTTGGATTGTAGCGTGATAGAAGACTAGTTAGGTACGCAGGAGCTAAACCATTTAGGGCCTTATAGGCAAGTAATAATATTTTGTAACTGATACGGTACTTAATAGGTAGCCAGTGCAGAGACTGTAAAATTGGGGTAATATGATCATATTTTCTTGACCTGGTAAGGACTCTAGCCGCTGCATTTTGGACTACCTGTAGCATATTTATTGAAGATGCAGGACAACCACCTAGCAGTGCATTACAATAGTCCATTCTACTGGTCATGAATGCATGAACTAGCTTTTCTGCATCAGAAACAGGTAACATGTTCCGTAGCTTGGCAATGTTTCTAAGATGGAAGAATGCTGTTTTTGTAACATTGGAAATATGTTTTTCAAAAGACAAGTTGCTGTCTAATATAACACCCAGATTTTTGACTGTAGAGGAAGTAACAGGACATCCGTGACTAATATGTGACTATTATTACTATAAAGTCTCAGGCCCTTGTGGCTTCTATTACATTTCACCCACGTATTCAGTTTCAGAATTGACTGATATTCTGTGACTAACCAAAAATCTAAATATCTGAAGCAATGTTGACTATCAATGCTATTTTGAAGATTTTCAAATTTACAGTGTTGATTCAGCCTCCATGAATCACAGACTGGATTTACAAGTTTATGTATTCGTTCAATTTAGCTTTATTCACTGCTTGGTCTGACTTATCAACTCTTATGTTGGTCTTCATTTATGAATATGTATGTGGGAATGGGATATAAGAGCACAGTTTATTTTGTACATTACTGTTCAAAAGTTTGGGGTCAACGATTTTTAAATGTTTTTGAAAAAGTATCTTATGCTCACCAAGGCTGCATTTGTTTAATTGAAAATAGTGTAAAAACTATTAGTAATGTTGTGAAATATTATTATAATTCAAAATGGCTGTTTACTATTTTAATATAGCCTATTTTTAAAATGTAATTTATTCCTCATAGCTGAATTTCCAGCATCATTACTCCTGTCTTCAGTGTCACATGATCCTTCAGAAACCATTCTAATATGCTGATTTGGTGCTTTTTTTGGGGGTGTTTTGTAACATTATAAATGCCTTTATTGTCACCTTTGACCACTATTGTAACTACTGACTACTGATTGTGCATAACTATTAGGCTATTTAATAGTAACTCATAAAATGAGACCTAGTGAACATTTAGGCTAGTGTTCCTATACACTCTAGTAACGTGTAACATGTAACGTGTAAATTTGAAGGAATTTTCCTTATTGATTTTTCAACGTTGTTTTGAATAACATTGCATTGGGTTTTGTTTAGGGTTGAAGGAAATGTCTGTAAAGTTAATGGAAAAGTACTGTTAATTTTCTTCCAGGACATTTCTTTCTTACAGTGTACAGAACCATCTAATTACAGAATATTCCATATAAAATTCCAAAATCCATCCGTCTGGCAGTAAGATGTCAGCGTGCAAATTACAAGACTCCTACATCAAGCAGACAGTGAGCGTACACACAACATTTCCCACAGATTAACAGACGTCACACTGAAGACCTCAATCAAAGTCAACCGGGCCCTCATATTCGTTTTGATTAGATTTGCATATTTCAATTTTAGAACAGAAATTGCTCTGTGATGTTGTTTGGTCAAGTCCCACAAGCCCGACTTGGCGTGTGTGTTTTCAAAATGAATATTTTCTCAACCCCAGTTGGCTAGACCTCTCTTTTTCTGCATCACTTGAACGTTTGACTCGATTTGGTGCCTGGACTTGTGTCCCAGGGGCTTTGATGTAAATTGGAGAGAATCTCAGCACTTGGACACTCTGTCTGGGCATCCAGCCTAATGAGTGCAGCCCGGGTCACCTCCGCACTTCTCTCTCCTTTTTTGCTCTTTCTCTCTGCCTGCCCTCACTGCCCTTCTTCTCCATTATCCACCTCTTTGTCTGTCCTCTCCCTGAAATTCATTTTTCATCCTCCACAGTCTTTCTGTTTTTTCTTCTTCCACATCTAAACACACGTTCCATCCGTCCCTTTGTTGGTTGTTGCACTCATCCCATTCATAATACATCTCCCAGAGAAGGAAGACCCATGAAACCAGTGGTTTCCTGCCCTTTATAGACTTGGCCCACATTTTCAGCTTACTGTCAGATGTAATAATGTAGCAGTGTTCTTGCATTAGCATGTCGGGTTAGAAGATGCCCATCAGCTTTGCTGAGCTTAACTGGAGCTTGTGTAATTCGTGAGAAATCACTCAGCCTATAAAGTTGCATCTAATATGCGGTAATGTGAGGGAATGTACAGTTTGCTTATGAATATTATTCTTGCATCTTCAGCTACAGCCCTTAAATATGCACATTCATATTAGAAATGTATATATTAATGTAATCATTTTCTTTCTTTGTGTAGTTGCCATCTTGTCTTTGCTGTTGCCAGATTTAGACCGAATTAATCCTAAATTTCCACCTTTATGATCTTACAATGTTTTGATCTAAAGGCTTAAATGCTTGTTTTTTTATAATTTTTTTATAGAAATCAGTTATTTTATTCAGCAGGAATGCAATAAATTGAGCAAAAGTGACAGTAAAAATGCTGTTTTTCAACACTGATAATAAGAATTGTTTTTTTGAGCATATTCAGCATATTAGAATGATTTCTGAAGACTGGATATTAGAATGTGACACTGAAGACTGGAGTAATTATGCTGAAAATTCAGCTTTGCATCACAGGAATAAATTACATTTCAAAATATATTCAATAGAAAACTGTTATTTTCCATTGTAATAACATTTCACAATATTAATATTTTTTTACTGAATTAAAAAATGTAAATGATTTTGAAATTTTGATTGAAGAAAAAAACATTCCAGATGTGGTGTTTGACACTCATAGAACCACATAAAAAGCTGTTATTGTGTATAATATATAATATAATGAATAATAATTTTAAGTTAAATAATTACATGTGATTAAATGTTCCTGTTTGGAATTTAAACTTAACAAGATGTCAATGAAAAATAAATCACAGAGGGTTTGTTTGTACAAAAATCGTTATACACAAGATAACTAGTCTTTATTCTTCTGTCTGTGTGTTCTTATATCATAGATAATTTTTCCTTAATGTTCAGAGGGACTTTGTTTGCACAGATCATTGTTATCAGTTGATAAGTCACATCCTGGGACGTCACACTCTGTCTTTTATCAAAGAATGAAACATTCATTTGCGTTTGTATATTTTTTTCTCATCCTTACTGTTTAACAAGGAACCAAAAATATATTTCAGGTTCCCTTTTCACTGGCCACTGAAAATAAAATGCTTAAAGGCCTATATTATGTAATATAACAGCGTCATACCCATAAATAAAGAGGGGGAAATGCCAAATGTCACATCTTCCTGTCATGTTTCATGTTCTCCGTGATGATAAACTCTTTTAATAAGTTGTTTCTGTTTTTAGAATTAATGCTGTGATTCAGACTCCCTGTAGCCGCTCTGTGGCTGTAGTCACAGGTGTTCTTGAGATGATTTATTAATTTGTTTATCCAGGTGGCCTCTGTAGCTTCAGGCTGACCGTGCCAACCTTGCTGCGGGCAGAGCAATGGAGTTTATCACACAAATGACGGCATGATCTACCCTTGTGCGTGGTCTGTGTAATTGTAAAGAGAATACTGACAGGTTTGGAGGGTCCACGGGCCGTTTAGTTGAGACACTTAGTCCCAAACACCTGCAGCTTTGTGTGCTGTTTCAGCATGTATTTGTGTATGTGTGTGGATTATGAGGGAGTTGTCTCATGGTAAGGTGCTTGATATAATATACAGGTGCATCTCAATAAATTAGAATGTCGTGGAAAAGTTCATTTATTTCAGTAATTCAACTCAAATTGTGAAACTCGTGTATTAAATAAATTCAATGCACACAGACTGAAGTAGTTTAAGTCTTTGGTTCTTTTAATTGTGATGATTTAGGCTCACATTTAACAAAAACCCACCAATTCACTATCTCAACAAATTAGAATACTTCATAAGACCAAAAAAAAAACATTTTTAGTGAATTGTTGGCCTTCTGGAAAGTATGTTCATTTAATGTATATGTACTCAATACTTGGTAGGGGCTCCTTTTGCTTTAATTACTGCCTCAATTTGGCATGGCATGGAGGTGATCAGTTTGTGGCACTGCTGAGGTGGTATGGAAGCCCAGGTTTCTTTGACAGTGGCCTTCAGCTCATCTGCATTGTTGGGTCTGGTGTCTCTCATCTTTCTCTTGACAATACCCCATAGATTCTCTATGGGGTTCAGGTCAGGCGAGTTTGCTGGCCAATCAAGCACAGTAACACCATGGTCATTGAACCAGCTTTTGGTACCTTTGGCAGTGTGGGCAGGTGCCAAGTCCTGCTGGAAAATTAAATCAGCATCTCCATAAAGCTTGTCAGCAGAAGGAAGCATGAAGTGCTCTAAAATTTCCTGGTAGATGGCTGCGTTGACTGTGGACTTCAGAAAACACAGTGGACCAACACCAGCAGATGACATGGCAGCCCAAATCATCACTGACTGTGGAAACTTCACACTGGACTTCAAGCAACATGGATTCTGTGCCTCTCCACTCTTCCTTCAGACTCTGGGACCTTGATTTCCAAATTAAATGCAAAATGTACTTTCACAGCCCAGGTAAGATGCTTCTGACGTTGTCTCTGGTTCAGAAGTGGCTTGGTAGCCCTTTTCCTGAAGACGTCTGAGCGTGGTGACTCTTGATGCACTGACTCCAGCTTCAGTCCACTCCTTGTGAAGCTCTCCCAAGTGATTGAATCGGCTTTGCTTGACTGTATTCTCAAGCTTGTGGTCATCCCTGTTGCTTGTGCACCTTTTCCTACCCAAATTCTTCCTTCCAGTCAACTTTGCATTTAATATGCTTTGATACAGCACTCTGTAAACATCCACACCTTTCAGTAATGACCTTCTGTGACTTACCCTCTTTGTGGAGGGTGTCAATGTTTGTCTTCTGGATCATTGCCAAGTCAGCAGTCTTCTCCATTATTGTGGTTTCAAAGAACAAGAGATACCCAGAATTTATACTGTATGGATGGTCATTTATTGAAACTCAAATGTAAATATTCTAATATTTTGAGATACTGATTTTTGACTTTCATGAGCTGTAAGCTCTAATCATCAAAATTAAAACAAAAAAACTCTTGAAATATTTTACTTTACATGTAATGAATCTAAAATATATGAAAGTTGCACTTTTTGAAATAAGTTACAAGAAAAAGTGAACTTTTTCACGACATTCTAATTTATTGAGATGCACCTGTATATATATGCCCTATATTTAAGTGTGACTTCACTTTCACGCTGCAGAGTCAGAGATAAGAGAGCCGTTAATGTCAGCAGGTGTTTGGCTTACAGGAAAGAAGGTGAAAGAGGAACTAGATATAGAATAAGATCTAGATATGGACACACAAATCTCACACACTAATGTTTTACAAAAGTCTGAGAGCACATCTGGTAACCAAATTTAATAAACTTTTATATTAAAAATAAAAAAGAAACATCATGATGTATAATTTAAGTTAAAATTAAACATTAATATTATTAATAAAATATAAAACAAAAAAATATTATGAAAATAAACGAGATATACTAATAAAAATAATAAGAAGAAACACTATAAAATAAAATAAAACATGATGCATAATTTTATGTTTTATATATATATATATATTATTATTATTTTTGTTATTATTATTATCTTTTTAATATTCAATTAAAATACACACATACATACAGAATAGACAGTATACACACACACACACACAACACACACACACACAGTTAGGTCCATATATATTTGAACACTGACACAATTTCAAAGTCTGGAACTCATGGACATCACCTGACTTCAGTTGTTGTTTGTTTGTGGCTCTTTCTGCCTTTAGTTTTGTCTTCAGCAAGTGAAATGCATGCTCAATCGGATTAAAATCAGGAGATTGACTTGGCCATTGCAGAATATATATATTTTTTTAAAGATTTAACCTTCAAAAACTCCTAGGTTGTTTTCCTGTATGTTTTGGGTCATCGTCCATTTTTACTATGAAGTAAATCAACTTTGCTCCATTTGACTGAATTTAGACAGACAGTATATCCCTATACACTTCAGAATTCATCCAGCTGCTTCTGTCTTCTGTCACGTCATCACTAAACACCAGTAACCCAGTGCCACTGGAAGCCATGCACGCTCATGCATCACACTGCTCCACCATGTTTCACAGATGATGTTGTATGCTTCGGATCATGAGATGTTCCAAGACTTTTCCATACTTTTTTCTTCCCGTCATTCTGGTAAAGGTTGATCTTGTTTTCAACCATCCAAAGAATGCTTTTCCAGAAGTGCTCTGGCTTTTTTAGATGTTTTTTGGCAAAGTCTAATCTGGCCTTGTTTGCACCTTGTGGTGAACCCTCTGTATTTGCTCTCGTGAAGTCTTCTCTTGATTGTAGACTTTGACAGTGACACATCTACCTCTTGGAGAGTGTTCTTCACTGGAGAGGATTCTCTGATCATCCACTACTGTTATCCTCCATGGACGTCCAGGCTTTTTCATGTTGCTGAACTCACTAGTGCTTTCTTTTTTCTCAGAATGTACCAAACTGTTGATTAGGCCACTCCTAATGTTCCTGCTATCTCTCTGATGTTTTGTTTTTGAAGCCTAACAATTGTATGTTTCACTGAAGAATTCCTTTGACTGCATGATGTGGGTTCACAGCAACAGCTTCCAAATGCAAATGGCAGACTTAGAATCAACTCCAGAGGATGTATCTGCTTAATTGATGTAGAAATAACGAAAGAATAGCCCACGCCTGTCCATGAAACAGCTTTTGAGTCAATTGTCCAATTACTTATGGTCCCTTGAAAAAGAGGGGAGATACATATAAAAGAGCTGTAATTCCTTAACCTTTCCTCTAATTTTGATGAGAAAACCCTCAAAGTAAAGCTCAGAGTATGCACATTAAGCTCATATTCACTATATAATTGTAACGTGAATATGTTTTGGTCAGCAGCTAAAATAATAAAAATTGTGCCTGTGTCCAAATATATATGGACCTAACTCTGTGTGTGTGTGTATATATATATATATATTATACTGTATAAGAAACATTAAAGATAAATAATAAATGCACAACTGTACACAATTTGCAGACCAAATGAATAATCCATGCCAATCAGAAGCCTTAAGTCAGTGAAAGAGAAAAAGGGACAGAGAGGTGGAGGTGGTGTTCTATCATTCCCTTTTTCCTTTCACCATTTTTCTCTTTTACTCTCTCAATCTCCTCCTGTCATCTTAAACTGATTCTTAATGTAGTTTTTCTATCCCCTTCAACCGCCCGCACCTTTTATCAGAGTTTGAGTCAATGAAGAGCAGAGAATGGCAGTCTTACCTGCTCTATTGTGTATGACGTTTTCTTATAGTAGCTTCTTTTCTTTCCGTTTGTGAATTCTGATTAAAACCATCTGACGGGAAGCTTCAGCTTGCTCGTCTGTGAAAACACAATGAGATTTGTTATCAGCCATAAGTCTCATGTTGGAAATATATAGAGCACAAGCAGTAGACTTTTGGGTCTATAGACTTTATTTGGGGTCTTCAGAAATCATTCAAATATGCTGATTTGGTCTCAAAAAACATATATAGCATATTATTTCATAAAGTATATCATGTTGTTTCTTGATCAGGAATAACTTTGTACTGAAGTTGTGATAGCAGTTAGGTATGTGTATTTGAGCTTGTGAGTGTTTGTGAGAGGGTCGGGGAATAATAGACCTGTGATCTGACTGACAATGTGCGAGACACTGGAGAACAGCATACAGGTGGAGCATCTCACACCTTGACTCGTTATTCTGTGTGCTTGTCTAAACACGCTCATGCCATCTGTAATCGTATCACTGTAGTGTGGTAGTCGGCAAGTCAGCAGTGACTGATATTCAGCCAATGGATTAGCAGAATTCACTTGTGCTTAGGGAAGAACTTGTGTTTGTGGGTAAATCTTCACCAAACTTTAATTCTATTCACTTCTTGTGTGTCAGATACAAATGTCATTGTGATTCCTTAGAGCCTGTTTGTTGTGTGAATGTCATCAACAGCCCGAGGAGTGAAGGTGTGTCGGCTTTGTTCTGAGAGGAAGTTTAGGTGATGAAAAGCAGTACGGGACATCATCTAATTCTCCACGCCCTTCTCTTTGCACAGACATGTTCGGCTCTCACGGTCGGTGAAGTACTGAAGCGGTTATAAAATGGATTTCAGGAGAATCCACACTATCAGGTGTCTTGTAATGATGCATGTTCCTTTAAAATCTCTAAATTATTATGTACTAGTAAATCTTTTTCTTGCATTTTCAATAAATGGGGACTGGAGAGTTCAAGCTTTAAAAAGAATTCAAAAGCACCACAAAAGTACAATTAAAGTCTTTTGAAGCCATACGTTTTACGTTTCAGTATATAGAGTGTGTGTATATATTTTTATATATGTATATATATATACACACACACACACACACACACACACACACAATATATATATATATCTCCTCCCCTTCATCCAGGACGTCACTATAGACGTGGGTTTTGTCATACTCACTGATCTGTGTGAAATGCTCTAAATCTGTCCCTCCCAATCATGAGAATCCTGGCCACACAGCCGCCCTCATCTTAAGCCTGACCCAGAGACACTTTACCAGAGTTACAACCAGCTTGATGACTCTGTGTTTGTCACTCTTTACTTGTCTCTAAACCTGAGACCATGTAAGTGTGCATATCTGTGAGTGCATGTCTATGTGGACATGTTTGTGTATGTGTAAATCTATATAGTAAACTAGTTTGTAACTTATGCTTTTTCAATAGAATTCCTAACTTCAAACTCTCTGTACTGTGACACAACAGCATGAAGGGGTTGGTTCTGTGGCAACCTGTAGAGGAAACACTTAAGGAATGTACATGCATGTATACACCTATGGTTTCTATTCAGTAGGTTTGTAAGCACTAGTTACTCATTGACCAGCGTTTACAGTGGGGTCTTTGATATAATAATACTAGTTCTTTCTCCCAGCAGCTTGCCGTCGATTAAATCCCTGATCTCCACAACTAAGATCAGTGCAGAGTTTCCCACGCCCCCCTCTCCCACTGATATACTAGCCAGAGGCGGATATGACCCGCAACATTGCTCAACATCTCTGTTTTCAGCCATAAATCCACAGAAAAACAAGGAAGTTTATCTCTATAGGCCTGATCTGTAATGTGTGTTATGGACTTTGGACAGGCTAGACACCTTTAATTTTACACAAATTAAAATGAGGTTTTGAGGGAGAAGTTCAATTTGTTCAGTAGATTGTATGCATATCTTAGTATTGATTGTTCAGTACAACTATGAAAATACTTGTCTTTGTAAAATCTGACCATTAAAAATAAAACACACGAGCTGGACATTAGATGTGACATGGGAATACTTTTACTTTTTTTCACATACAGCTTTCCCAAGCATCAGTATACGCACATAAAAAGCCCCTTTTGCATTACATTTTAAACCTTAAGCTTTTATTTTATACTATGCTGTAATGAAACAAAATTTGAAAAATGTTTGACTTATTTTACATTTATTGTATTTTATTTTATTTCATTTTATTTTTCACATAATATCACAACATAATGTGCACATTTTATTTTATTTGTTTCTTCTTAATACCACAACATAATGTTTGTACCTTTTATTTTACTTTTTAATTTTATTTTGTATAATTTTACATACATAATACCACAACTTTTTTAACAGTAATTGTATTTTAAAGTTTATTTTATACTTTATAGTAAAATTATTAATGTGTATGACATACATGTATTATGTTGCAGTATTATGTGTGTATGTGCTTGTGTGGGTCTTGTGTACAGAAGTATGTTATCTTAGGGGCTCACAGGCAAGCAATTTAAAAGGAAACGGGGTGTCTCAAAGCTTAGGGGCAAAGACCCGGGCTGCGTGCTGGCAGATACTGTTGATCCAGAGGAGGTGAAATGAGAGAGAGAAGGAGAGGGGGAGGTGAGAAGGAGAGGGGGAGGAGAAGCAAATGGAGGAACGGGGAGGGTTGTGCAAATGGGTGAGAAAGAGAGCGAGAGAGAGCACACACACACCCCTTTCTGCGTTCTCAGCGGACAGACTCATCCTCACATGGTTGGAGTAAGTGTGTTGTGGAGTTGTGATAGACAAGAGACACAGAGACGTGCAGGATTACAGCCAGTACTTGGAGGAGACATTACCTGTATGAACTGAGCTAGAAGACTCAAACTCCTGATGTTTGGATACTTTATTGAGGAACAAAAACGAACCTAGGATATACCTCTGAGGTATGCCACACTATCAACTGTATTTCCATGCTGTTTTACTGTCTCCAAAATGTCTTTGCAATTGGACATTTATGTCTGTCTGTTGGACCATCTCTGGGTCCCCTGGGACTGTGCTCGAGTGGACGGCTGACAGTGATAAATGCCACACTGCTTGGTTAATAAGGTTTACTCGCCATAGAGGCTTTAAAAGTCTGTGTTGTGTGCCTTTGTTGGACAATCAATATGCCGAGTGTATTTAAGTGTGTATGTGGGGTTTGTTCTGAGAGGTCTTAAAACAAATGGTTCTGTGGTCATAAAAACCCCTCATCCAGATAGAAATGTTTGGAAGCCAAGAAGGAGGATCCGTCAGTGTATATTCTTTCACATGCTGCCTTTGTGTGTGCATGTGAATTCTCACTGAACGGAGTAAATCTCCCAAGTTTGCTCTCTTATTTTTGCTGCTCTGTCACAAATTATCTTCAGAATTAACATTTTTGTAAGTAGGAAATTTGAGTGACAACATGCTTTACCAGAATGTATTGTATTTGCAGATCTGTCAGCAGATCTGTGTGTGAGAGTCTGTCTGAAATGTTTTGCAGCCTGGTTAAGTTCTGCTGTGTTACCTCATGAATAATGTGCCTCATTTAAAAGTTTTACTGTAAACCACCAGAGCAGCTCCAGGATAGTTCAGTGTGTGTTTTTGTTTAGGTGTGTGTGTGTGTGTGTGTGTGTGTGTGTGTGTGTGTGTGTGTGTGTGTGTGGTCGGTCTACAGTTCTGTGGAATGTGATTCATTGTGATGAGATGACTGAAAAGCAACTGAGCTGAGATTCTGAGGAAAGATACAAAAGAAAACAGACAGCAAAGTGAAATATAAATAGGTTAAAAGATGACATACTGTATATAGACACCAAAAATGTGTTTAAGCAAGGTAAAGAGAATCAATTCTGAAAGAAAGACCTAGATGCAGTGGACCACTAATATTTATACTGGTCTGTCTGGGCTCAGGGGGTCACTGTTGCAGGTCTCAGCTGTTCACAGTCAGACAGAGATGGCACACAGGGTGCCAGATTCCTCGGTCGCCTGAGGTCTCCCAGCGATCTAGTGGCTTTATGAATGAATTACCGTAGAGTGCGCTGTGTAGGAACTCAGACTGGCCAAACAAAGACTCCTGTATACTTCAGTCTAGGAGCAAACACAGCAAACAATGAACCACACTCTTCCTACACTATCATATCACTGATGTCCCCCTCGGAAACAGACTGGACAGAGAATACCTGTCTCCTTTAAGAGCTCGTATCTGGACTTTGTCATGTGCGTGTGTCTTGCTTCCATCATACGCTGTTTAATCTATGGATTAGACTCAATAAACACACTCCTTCCTTCAAAAAGGGCTATCAGTTAAATTGATTTCCGAGCCCAGTAGTTTGGGTCAATAAGTAGCAGACAGGATTGTTCCTCAAATACTGGGCATAAGAAATGCAAAAATCACAGTAACATGTAAAATACAGGAGATTCTTTGGGAATTGCAGACCTTGCGGTAGTTGCTGGTTATTCAAGTGAAATGGGACATGTGTGTTCAAGCATGAGTGTGTGTCAGTATCCATGTGCTTGTATTTTAAACACTTTATTGGTCTAATACTGTATTTGTATAGAAGTGTGTTTGTGTATGTATATGAAGGCTTAGGAAGGCAATCGTGTTGTTTTGCTTTGCTCTGTAAGTGTGTTAAGTGGAACTAAGTAACAGAATGGCTTCACTGTGACCCTCAGGGCATTTCTTCCTTCTTCTGCCCCACTGAAGCACAGGGCATCAGGGTGAAACGTGGGGGGTAGAGAAGCTATATGTGTGTGGGGGGTAGGAAATAAGGCTTAAATGGGTCACAGCACTGCCACAGCATGTTTAAAGTACACATTAACGAAGCTAATGAAAGAGATGAGGAGATAAAGAAAGGCGAGGTTTGGTGTTCATTAAGAGTGTCAGAACTAAAAAAAAGGAGGGAGAGAGATATGCACTACCATTTAAAAGTTTAAGTGCGAGTAAGATTTTTTTTTTACTTGAAAGAAATTAATGCTTTTATTTAGTAAGGACATTAATCAAAAGTGAAAAACAACAAACTTTCAGCAAGATAGAAAGACATTAAGGCCACATTTGATTGGTTTCTGTTGCACCTACATTTGATCTCTTTCAAAGAGGTTAGAAAATTGTTTTGAGACTTTTTCCAAGGTATTTATATCTAAACTTGTTACAGATACTCTAAAGTAGTTTCATACTGTTTTTTTCATGCTGCGATCAAACACACACAGCCATTGTTCTCACTGACAGCTCATGAATACATATAACCTAGAAACCAAATGACAGAAAGGATCAAACAAGAAATGCATAACCATTATGGATTATCTGTGACGTTGTGTCCTCTGTAAACCCACCAGGAATAGTCTGTATTGTATGAGATATTATAATCCTCATGTTAGATGTGAATGTGCGAGACCTGACAGATATTCCCCGTTGTCTCCTGCTAATGTCTGTTTCTTAATGCAGCGTGTCCTCCATTCATTCAGCGTGTCCTCCTCTTTCAATATTAGCACTTGACTGGTTGTTTAAGCGTAGACCCACAGGAGGTGATGAGGAGGGGGTAATGGGAGAAAAAAAAATTAGAAACATACATTTGTGCCTTTGTTTCACAAATTGTGTGTGTGTGTGTGTGTGTGTGTTTTTTCAAGTACTGTAATTTGTTTATAGGAACATGCCTAAAGTGAGGGTGTGTGTGTAAATGGTCTTGCTGACGTTTGTATATGTCATGCTTTTTCATAATGATACAAGACACATCTCTTCTGGTCTAAATCCTGTAGAACCAGAAAAATGACATGTATGACATTTATAAAATGACTAACCCAAAGGCAGGAAGACTCACACACAAATGCAGTTTCAGAAGTCCCATTCCATAAGGAAGTGATTCCTCCAAAGCCAAAAGAAAAACAAAGTGGCGGTGCAAGTTTGGATATAGGAACTGGAAGTACGTGCATGTTTAAACTCTAGTAATGTGATCTTTGTGTGAGAGAGCGGGTGCAGGAAGTTGTGAATGGACTGTTAACACCTAGATCAAGCATCTTTAAGTCAAACAATTATTTATCGAGGAAAATCCACAACTGTTTAACCATTTAAATTTACCTGTCACAACAAAGGCCTTGATCTGACACATTTCAGATCACTTTTAAGGCCTGTACACACCAAGCCGACGGTCGGCCGTCGGGCAGTTTTTGTTTGTCAGCCGACTAAGTTTTCTCAGTGTGTTCCGCACCGTCGGCTGAAGTTGGTCCTCGTCGGCTTGTTTTCGGCCGATTCGACATGTTGAATCGGCGTCGGAGCTCGTCGGTCAGTCGGGCCATCTGATCATTCTGATTGGCTGTTCAGCTGGCGAACCAGTGCGCGAGAAAAAAACCCCCGGAAGTGACGAAGTAAGTAAACGACGAAGTCAAGAGGGAACACACAGAACGCTCATCTTATTTGTTTGCATTTCTCATTCCGATACGTGAATATTTAAAAAAGATATGGCTGTCTGGAATGAGGCAAGTGAAGATGAATTGATTAGCATGATCCAGGAAAGGCCGGCTTTGTATGACATTACGGAAAAATGTTATGTCAACCGTGTGGCAAAAGCTGAACTGTGGCGTGAGATCGAAAATAAACTTGTCATATCAGGTAAGATCTCCTTTTTGTCAATTGAGGTCTTCAGAAACTTGTTTGTTACTTTTCAATAATCCATGAATCTTGTAGAGAAAAAGGTAACATTTGTTGGTATTACAAATAGTCATGAAATTGACCTAATAACTAGGCATAAATGCTTACAAAAATTGACTTTGTCCCTCAGAGAAAGGAGCCTTTGCAAAGCACCTACATGAAGCCAAATACTCAGAGTATTAATCTTCAAAGATCTTCAGACCGCAAGCATGTTGAGACGGGCCACACAGCTGCAGGCAAACCACAGATTACTTACTCATTCACGTAACGACTTTAGTGAGACTATTGACAAGAATAATGTTAAAAAGAGAGAGATAGGGAGAATAAAAAGAGAGGGGGGTTGTTGGGAATTAACCATGTGAACCAGTTCTTAAAAGGACAGTTCACCCAAAAGTGAGAGCACAAAAGAAGATCTCACCAAAAGCTTTCAGAAGACTATTTTACGATCATTTTGTAGTTATTTTTTTTATTTTTTTTTTTCCTAATCAGTTTGCATCTTGACAGCTCTGGACTTCATTAATTTTAATTGTATTAAAAAGTGTTCCATGTGAATGATGACAATTTTTAGATGAACTATCCCTTTAATGCTGCTTAATCAAACTTGCTCTGTTTGTGACTAACATCCTTTCAGTCAAAGCACGAAAGAGACTCCCCTTCAGCACAGGTTATCAGGGAGAAATGATTGGCTCTCTCAATATCCTTCACTGACCTGGAAGAGATCTGATCTCGGTCTGAAAGGAGCGACTGCTGTTGCATGCTGGTCTATTTTACTTTCCAAATTAGCTTTCTTTTAAGCAGAGACCTGAGTGTCTTCATTCTTGCCTTGTGGCATGCGGGTGCAGGTTTTGTTGAGCCTCTTCCGCTTGTTTGGCACAGATGAGAGGTTGTGTGGATAAAAGCAGCCTCTTGCTTTCAGCAAAAGTTTTTTTCTGTGATTCCAGCTCCATGCAGCACAAATTCACAGGCTGTGAAGCTTCACTGTGGCTTTTACATACAGCAGGGTCAGAGGATTACAATAATATAAAGTCACACACTTGCTGCCTGGGGCATCGTGGTCCTGTTCGAGAAAGATTACACTCTTCGTAGTGAGACACACGTTTTCTCTTTGTTAGCTTGATGGTGTAAGTCCTCCAGGCAATGTGACGTTAAAAATATCACAGATGCAATCTCTGAATCCTTGCTTTAATATTTATTTTCAGCTGCACTAGAACTATAACTAATTCTGTATATTCTGCTGTAGAATTGATTTTTTTTCCACCCATGATGTTCACTTATAAAGTTAGTCAAGGTTGTTGAACCATAAGTTAGGAAACAATTATTGCTTTAGCACATTTAAAAACAACAAATGTTTGCCAAAATGCTGTTCAAAGTAGAAAGGTAGTAGGTTGTGACTCATTATCGTCTGCGGCATACATCAATGATTTGTTTTGGGGCCTTTTTTGTTTTCTTTATACATGCTTCTTTGAGAGGATCTGTTGTTTAAGCCCGGGACACACCAAGCCGACGGTCGGCCATCAGACAACGTCGTGCCGTCAGTGAGCGTCTGTCGGGCTAGTTTGTTTGGCGTGTTCCACACATCGGCTCTCGTCAGGCTCACGTCGGCGGAAGTTTGCCCAACATGTTTAATCGGCTTCGGGGCCGTCAGTGCGAGTGAGAACTCTGATTGGATGTTCAGTTTAGCGAACGAGTCAGTGTCCGAGAATTAAGCGAAAGTGATGAAAACGAATGTTACGTGATCTTTCCCAAGCATCTGATATGAAAATATTTTCATAGCAACATGAGCATAGGGCTGTGACGGTGGCAGATTTTTACCACCGCTGTGGTAATAACCCAACAACCGCCGGTGACGCGGTGTTGTGTATATTTATATACAACCCCAAATCAGAAAAAGTTGGGACAGTATGGAAAACGCAAATAAAAAAAGAAAGTAGTGATTTCTAAATTTACTTTGACTTGTATTTCATTGCAGACAATATGAACACAAAATATTTAATGTTTTGTCTGGTCAACTTCATGTCATTTGTAAATATCCTTTCCTGTCATTCAGACCTGCAACACATTCCAAAAAAAGTTGGGACAGTAAAGCATTTACCACTTTGTAATGTTGCCATTCCTTTTCACAGCACTTAAAATACATTTAGGGACTGAAGACACCAAGTGATGAAGTGTTTCAGGTGTAATTTTGTCCCATTCTTCCTGCAAACAAGTCTTAAGGTGGGCAACAGTACGGGGTCTTCGTTGTCGCATTTTGCGCTTCAAAATGCGCCACACATTCTCTATTGGAGACAGGTCGGGACTGCAGGCAGGCCAGTCAAGTACCCGTACCCTCTTCCTCCGCAGCCAGGACTTTGTAATGTGTGCAGAATGTGGTTTTGCATTGTCTTGTTGAAATATGCATGGACGTCCCTGGAAAAGATGTCTTCTTGAAGGCAGCATATTGTGCTCCAAAATCTCTATGTACTTTTCAGCATTAATGGTGCCATCACAGAAGTGCAAGTTACCTTTGCCAAGGGCACTGACACAACCCCATACCATGACAGACCCTGGCTTTTGGACTTGTTGCTGGTAACAGTCTGGATGATCCTTTTCTTCTTTGGTCCGGAGCACACGGCGTCCATTCCTCCCAAAAAATACCTGAAATACTGATTCATCTGACCACAGTACACGTTTCCACTGTGTGATGGTCCATCCCAGATGCCTCCGAGCCCAGAGAAGTCAACGGCGCTTCTGGACACTGTTAACATAGTGCTTCCTTTTGGCACAGTACAGTTTTAACTGGCATTTGTGGATGCAACTACGTATTGTGGTACTTGACAAAGGTTTGCCAAAGTAGTCCTGAGCCCATGTGGTGATATCTCTTATAGATGAATGACGATTCTTGATGCAGTGCCGCCTGAGGGATCGGAGATCACGGTTGTTCAGCTTAGGCTTGCGCCCTTGTCCTTTACGCACTGAAATTCCTCCAGATTCCTTGAATCTTTTAATTATGTTATGCACTGTTGAAGGTGAAATATCCAAATCTCTTCCTATCTTTCTTTGAGGAACATTGTTTTTAAACATTTCAATAATTTTCTCACGTATTTGTTGGCAAACTGGCGATCCTCGGCCCATCTTTGCTCCTAAAGGACTAGACCTTTCTTGGATGCTGCTTTTGTACCAAATCATAATTACAATCACCTGTTGACATCAACTGTTTCAAATCACATCATTATTTAACCAATTTACCTCATTACTAGCCCTAAATTGCTCCTGTCCCAACTTTTTTTGGAATGTGTTGCAGGTCTGAATGACAGGCAAGGATGTATATTTACAAATGACATGAAGTTGACCAGACAAAACATGAAATATTTTGTGTTCATATTGTCTGCAATGAAATACAAGTCAAAGTAAATTTAGAAATCACTACTTTCTTTTTTTATTTGCGTTTTCCATACTGTCCCAACTTTTTCTGATTTGGGGTTGTATATAATTCTGAAACGCAAAAATAAATAAATGAGGCTCAATCATCTATTAACAAACGTACGTGTTTATTTTAGCACTTCCGTCAGTGAACACTCAGCCTGCAAAACACTAAAATAAATATCAAAGAAATACAGTTAAATAGGAAAGTAGCCTTAAATAAGAAAGTTAAATACACCTCACGTGAGCGGCGCGGCAAGAACTCATTATAATCAGTGATGCTGTCTACAGATGTGGCGCGATACAACACGACAAATCCCTCACAGTAAACTGCCTCGTCCTATTTATGACGTACTGACACACAGTTCAAATGTCCTGTAGACAGACTCAACCTGTTGTGTTGCGACGCGACGTCCGGTTTAGACACGGTTCACTGTTCCGCCACCAAGCAAGCGTTAACTCCTCGTCTGCACGCGCTCTCTGTGGAATAGGATTTGCGGCGTATGTTGCCACATTTCTTGTTAGATCTTCCATTAACCGCTGTCTCGTTTGTATTTGGCCAGTTTGGAGAAAGCCTCACCAACACAAACCTTACCAGCCGGGCGTTTGCGATCACGTGAACTTGAAGACACTTGTACAAACGCGGATGGGTGACACGAATGGAAATGATTCCAGATCGGCGATGTAGTATTTGGTTTTCCAACAAGGTCCATCGCTCATCACAAAATACATTTGCTGAATGCAGAATAAACTGCTCTCAAACCTGCTAATCTAAAGGAAACGCCGTGTATGGCGTTTGAGGTAATTTGTGAATTAGCATAGATTTATAGTCTAAATAAAACAATTTGCAACTGTATATTACACTTGTATACAAAACTTTGTATTATGCTTGTTATAAAGTGTGTGATGTCACGTGCACTACCGCCGGTGGCAATAGACAACCGCGGTGACAACCGACCACCGCCGGTGACGCGGTGGTCGCGGTGACCGTCACAGCCCTACATGAGCAGCTTAAAATGAAGAAAGTTAACAACATAACTGATATTCAAAATGGTTAGCAAGCACTGCTTTGTTTACGTTATGTTTATCTGTGTATATCTCGTATATCCTTATTTCAGTTTCTTATTTTAAATGATTAATGCATACTATTGATAGCTGATGATATAGACAGTTGATTTCTTTCACGCAGGCGCAGAATGCACGTTTTAGTTTGCATGCGGCTGTAGTCTGTGTGGTGTGTTCAAGCATGGCTTTTTGGTCCAACACTGCCAACACGAGAAGACAACATCGTCAGCTTTTGTCGCCGCTAGTTCTTTGAAGTCGGCTTGGTGTGTCCCGGCCATTAGAAACATAACATTGTGTACTATTGTTATGCAAACAATACTTGGTTCTATCTCTCGCAACATCTCTATTAAAACATAAAAATTCGGGTGGCTATGTTTTAGTTTATGCCACCTCTACTCTATACGGCATGGTCGTTCATATGTAAATGTGGGCAGTCATATGTCAATGTTCTCCTAGATACTAATTTTTGTAAATAGTTTGTGTGGACTGGGAAGGGAAGTTTGTGTTTTTAAATATTATACAGTTGTACTTCTGATTTATATGAAATGCTTAGATATGATCCTATCAATACAAACTTCTGTTTCATGAATTGCAGGATTTTGGCAGAATGAGCAACCTTCTCATTAGCAGTCTGGTAAAGTGTGTTCACTGCTGACGCACTTTGATGAGACACCTTTTGTGGGACATGACAGCCTGCTGAGGGGGAGAGAGTGAGATCTGCGGTGTATATGGTTGGGTATGTGAGTGTGAGTGGTTTTTGGCTGTGTGCTGGCAGGATGTGTGTGAGATAGAGGAGGTTTTTAAATGACAGGTTGGTCAGCAGTAAGTCTAGCTCTGAATTGAGCCTAAATAGTGTCTGGCACTGATGTGGTAATGGGGTATTGATCTGTGGTGGTTTGGCCAATGTGCTTCAGAAATAGCTCTATTGTGTCTCTGTGGTTAAAGGCTGAGTCTCACTAGCGGAGACACACACACACACACACACACACAAAATATCATGATGAAGAGATAAGATTCATTGCCTTCCAACCATATAGCAATCATTCAGCACTGAGATCTAGCTTTATTTCACCCATAACCACAAACCAGTCTACGTTCATGGAGGGCATGGACAGTTCCTGTAAAGTTAGTTCCACTTCTTGTAAAAGAGAATGGAACAATGTAGCAAACCGTATTTTCTCTATATTGCAATCAAACAATAAGATAATACAATATAAGGTATATTTGGTTTGGTTTTATTTTGTTTTATTTCATTTACATTTAGTCATTTAGCAGATGCTTTTATCCAAAGCAACTTACAATTGAGGACGAATTTCATTTCATTTCAGAATTTCATTTTTATATCTTTAATTTTAATTTTATCTTTAATTTTATTGCAAAATTAAATCTAACCTTATGCAATTAACTAATATTTTGTGCTTTTGTTTTGTTTTGTTTTGTTTTTTTATCAGATCTCTCTTGGCTTTATCCAGCAGTACTGATTAGCCTCTGACTTTTAATTTGACTTTAAAATGAGAGAGATACATAAATGAAAAAAGAAAGAAATGAATGAATAGTCGGAAAGCTATTCTTCTAAAGAGCTTTCATTCTGTCTTTGCTTTTGTAGTTTGTCTGTCTCTCTTCTGTTTGCGTGTGACATTCCTGTCCTTTAAGGGCCCAAAGCAAAAGCTGAAGTCTTTCAACTCCCTCCCCTTTTTTTTCCTCTCCCTTCATTTCTTGAAGGAGCACTTTGTTTGTGAGGTTCTGCTTGTTGACGCAGGTGCAAAAAAATGAAGCTAGAGAATAAGAGAGTGGAAGAATGAGAGAATGACGGAACCTAGGCACTCAAGATTACCCCTCCTTCCCAAATGAAGTCTCTTAAGGTCCTAAAGATGGCTTGAGGCCTTATGAACACACTAATTTCCTCTCTCCAGTCCTGTCAGGGCTTGTAGTTTGTTCTCATCAGCTGTGGAAGTTTCTGTCCGTTGGTCTCAGGTGTGCTGAGGAAGGGCTGTAGAGCAACGGTGTGGCTTTCAGTGCCTCCTCCACCCCTCTTTTCCTTTCCACTGGGGCTTCCTGCCAGACGAGAAGAGCTGTTGGCTTCGAGCCAAAGTCTTATCCTACCTCTCATTCACTGTCAGCAGCAGGAATCCCAAAGCTATGAGTGCGTGTGCTCGTTCTGGATGTGTGAACTGCCAGCATTAGTGGCCATTCTCTCACACAACACTTGACACAAGATACCCATGTGTGCGCTGAGAATTTGTTCAGCCTGAGCTTGTCATGGTGCTACAGACTGCACAAACTGTGATCTTTACAACTCTTTCCACTCTGAGATATGACTTTGGTGTCTTGGCCTTACAGTCATCGAATGTCTAAGTCTGTTGCACTGTGGTGCTCACACAGTAAACGCAGGTTTGAATCTGACCGTAGTACTCTCTCTGTAATAAAAAGCATCAATAGGTTTATTCAGACATATTTTTTCCCCGATGCATTTTTACACGTTATGCATATGTGGTAGAAATCTGATAAAATGTTTAATTTTTAGATATTGTAGTGAATTATTTTATTTTATTTTATTTTATTTACTTTTGTTGAACCAGTTTTGTTGTTTTTTGTGTTTTATTTTGTTTATCATTACATGTTACAAACTTTATTATTTATTTCACCTTTTTAACTTTTATTTTAAATGTATTAATTTATTTTATAAAATATTTGATTTTTTAACCTTATTTTATATAATGTTGCAATGAGAAATGCGAGAATTTGTGAAATGTACGCTGCAATGAACCATTTTTTTTTTGTTCCTCATATGTTGCAAAGTTTATTATTTATTTGACCTTTTGACTTTATAATTTTATTTTAAATTGATTAATTTAATTTTATTAAATATTTTATAATATTTTTAACCTTATTTTTTTATCAGAAATGTGCATAAGTCTCAACGATCGAATCTAAAGTAGTTTTTTATTTTATTTTATATCTTTTTTTTTTTTTTAAATGAACCATTTTTGTTTTTTTATTTTGTTTTGTTAGATTTCTCATTATATGTTGCAAACTTTATTATTTAATTGACCATTTGATTTTATAATTTTATTTTAAATGTATTAATTTAATTTTATAATATATTTTATAATATTTTTTAACCTTATTTTTTTATCATGTTACAATGAGAAATTTGAGAATTTGAGAAATGTGCATCAGTCTCAACGATCAGATCTAAAGTATTTTTTTCGTTAATCAGTACATGACGTAACATCACACATAAGTGTCTGCAGCTGGGATATATTATGGGAAATTCACTATTGTAGGAAATACTGATAGTCTGGCACAGCATATATATGGTTGTATAAAATGCCTTGGACATTTATGATGTCTCATATGCCTCATGATTATTTTATTATATATATTAGAGTTGAAGAACAAATTGGGGCTTTTCCCAGGATGACCTTAACATGCGTTTTAAAAGCTGTCTCTTTCTGTTTTGATATTTTATCTTTGAATGAGAGAAGAGAACACAGCAGCATCCAGACATGCTAAACCACATTCATCCTTTTGTATCTTGCCCTCTCGATTTCTCCCTCTCTCTCTCTTTCCCCAGACTGGCACTCTTTGTTCAAGCGTGTCATTGGAAGTGTGTAAATCGTGAGCCCTTCAGCCAAACATTTCTCCCCTCTGATCAGTGAGAGGACCCATCTGCAGTCCTCCTCCTCCTCCTCTTCTCTTCCTGCATGTCATCACTCCATTTTCCCCAGACAGAGGACACAAATTAGCCCCATTTACACTCCATTTCCCCCAACTTCACTGCCTCTAACCTGATAATGACTGGTGCATCTAGATGAATTAGGATGATGGCGATGAATTGTGTGGGGGTGTGGAACATCAGGATATAGACATGAGTGTGGCCATAATGATGAATCTCACACACACTGGAAAAAATAAAGCAAAATGCCATGAGAGGCCATGTGTTACAGTGATTTCACTGTGGGTAAGCGGTGATGTGAAGTGGAGGTAAAATCACTGTAACGCATGGTCTCAAGTGACTTACTGCTTTGTGTAAAATGTCAGCACCTGCAAAAGGATTCAAAAACACAGATGTTCTGTTAATACTGTTTACTGTTGCCAAGCAACATAGCAACTCACATTAATATAGAATGTGTAGTCAGGTGTATTAAAATGCCTTTGAACATGGCTCATTCAAACAGAATTTAGTAAATAACAGTCTCTATATTCCCATCATATAGTATATAATAGAGGAGATTATAATAGAATAGAAAAAAAAACTATAATTATAAAGTTAAATTAATAAAATAAAATAGATTTTTTTAAAATAAGTAGAAGTTTTGCACACGACTTTACCAAGACACTAGTCTATCAACACAAGTACAGAACAGAATTATGGACATATTGCTTTAAGAATATAATAGAGAATAGAATAGAATAGAAAAACAAAAGAATACATTTACATTAAAAATAAAAATATCTCAACACCTTTATTTGAAAGTCACATTTAAAATTATAAAATAAAATAAAAATTAATTGCAATACATAAAAAAATCCTATTGGATTTCAAACCACATTCAAGTGGATCAGGTGTGAATTATAGGCTTTTAAAATAGAAATATCTTAACACCTTTGTTTGAAAGTGACATTTATTTATATAGTGCTTTACACAAAATTGTTGCAAAGCAGCTTCACGTTAATAAACAGGAAAATAACAGTGTTAATGTTGTAAAATTAATCGGTTATGAATCTAATTCAGTTTCGGCTGTAAAGCAGCTCAGTTACAACAGTGTCATTTTGCAGAAACTTTTTGCTTTTTTTTTTTTTTTACTAAAGCACTGTCAGGACAAGTACACATCAGAAAATAATACAGGAGAATAGAATAGAATAAAACAAAAATAAATGGCCAAAATAAAAATACATTTAAAATAAAATAAAATAATATATGAATATCTCAGCACTTTTGCTTGAAGGCTTTGCACATGACTTTTCACTAATGCACTATCAACAAAAGCACAGATCAGAGAGATGAATGTGACCAGACATTGAGAGAAAGTGTTTTTGGGTCCCCTGAGAGTCTATATGTGCTCCACGCAGTCAGTCTCGGTTAGCTTATTTTACAGACGTAATTATGGAACAGCAGACTCTGTCTCCCCCTCAGAGAGGTTTAAATGGGTTGAATGAGAGCAGCAGACGAGATATGCTAAGCTCTGTGTTGGAGATGAGAAAGCCTTTGAGGAGCATACAGTATGGCCGCTGCACTTAGAGAGGGCTTTATTTGAGACACGGTAGGCTCTCGATAGGGCTAGTCCTGATCCAACTTCATCCGCAGGTCAGAGGCCTTCTGAAAGAGAAAGATCTGAAAGGTCCCCCCTAAGGATTTTGAAAGAAACTCAGCCACAAAAATACTATTATTTGATGTCAACCTGAGGTTTACATTTGTAGATTACAATATGCATGTGAACAAACCCCTGAACCTTTTTTCCATACAGACTTTGATGTCAAACAGTGTGAGATTTTACACACCTGATCCACTTGAATGTGGTTTGAAATCCACATTCTTTAAAAAATTTTAATGTATTGAAATTATTTTTTATTTATTTATTTTCTTACTTTTTTTTTTGTCAACCTGATGTCAGCATGGGATGTCACTCTGGTATATTATCAGTCTTTCCTCAGTCTTTCTTTCTTTCATCATCACTCTATCATTAACACGTCTGAAAGGCAGAGATAACATGGTGTTCCAGGTCATGGTGCGTTATTGAACAAAAGAGAGGAAACCGGTCTGGTGGTCCCAGAGGAAGCCACAATCCTCCTCCACTCTGACCGTTGGCAGACATATTATCTACGAAGTCACATTATAGATTAAAAGCTATGAAACAATTTACTTTTTTATATAATTTTTAGCACTAGCTCAAAACTCAGTGCAGGATGTTAAGTGTGAAAATGAGTCACATTTTTATTTTTGGCCATATTTGTTCTTGTGAATCTTATAAAAGAAGCAATCGATTAATAACATAAATAATGATAATGCCATATTAGAAACCAAGACGGACTGTCTGAGGTAGATAGGGGGGTCAGACGCACCGGTCTGCGTTTGAAGCATCAGCCTCTCATTACAGGTTCATTGAACTCTGCGGAGCACAGACACGGTCAAGAGCCTAGGGACATGATGGGGACTCCTGTCACTTCATTTGGATTAATGGACAGTTCGTATCTTCAGTCCTTTGAAGGTCTTCAGAGCTAGTCCTATGGAAATGGTTACCGATGCTGTCATGCTGAAGGGTATATGATAGGACTTCCTTTTGTCTGTCATTGGAGAAACATTTAACTTTTTTTTTAGTTTTTGTAGTTTGACATGAATGATTGAGCTATTGTAGGTTTTGAACTTTATAAGGATGTTTAATATGAGATGGGTGTTAATTATTATTTTTTTTATTCATTTTTGGGGCCTTTGTGACACTGTTATGGATAGGACAGAGGTGACAGGAAAGAATGAGGAGCAGAGGGGGATGAGATCAGGAAATGACCTCTGCTGGACTCGGGTCAGCTGTATGGAAGTGCCACAATTTCAACAATGCATTCAAAAATTGTATTATTTTTTATTGTATAATCAATGTACATATTCACTACTCTTCAGTTTTGTTTAGATTTAATATTTTTATAATATAATAATATACTAAATTGTATATTATATTATATATTTAAAAAATGGTAATATAATTTTTCATTAAATACAGAATTAAAAATATATATATATATATTATATTATGTAAACTTTTAAATAAACGTTTACTATTATTTTAAAATATAATTAATATAATATAATAAATATTAATTATATTATATATTTAAAAATGGTAATATACAGTAATTGTTCATTAAATACAGAATTTTTTTTGACAAATATTATATTATGTAACCTTTTAAATAAACGTATTATTTTAAAATGATAAGTAAAAATAGTAAATAACAAATTATAAAATTGTATATTATATAAAAATATAATGTAAAATAATATAATATTTATTCAATTCTATTCTATTGTAATGTTTCATTGTAATATAATTTTAAAATATTTTTTTTCTAAACTTTATAAAGACATGTTATTCAACATTATTTTCCTGTTGAAGAAATGGACCCTTGTTAAGTTTAGTTTATTGATTTATAGCACATTTAATAACGACAGGGTCGAACAAAGTGCTGTGCAAAAAATAAATAAATACATAAAACAAGTAACCATATAAAACATATCACAAATTTATGACAAAGATAATATCACACATAATATGTGGATCTTTGTTGCACTGATGTGTGTCTTTGTAGGTGCTTGTTTTTCTCCCTCTTTCCTGAGAAAAGATGATGTTAATCTTTCCATCCTGGTGTGCCTAAGGTTTCCACGCATTGATACAAGTATCAAAACTATGTGAACTATACTTCAGTATGTGGTGATAAGCTTCTTATGAAGTCTCCTGTTTAAACTCTTCTTAACCCCTCTCACTGTCGGGCTCTCTCTTGTTCTCTGTCACTCCTTTTTATTTTCCATTATCCCTAAGGGTGTTTCATCATGGCTTTCAAGTCCCTCTCATCTCAAGCTAAGTTGGTCATTCCCTGTCAGGAATCCATGGAAAAATGCGAGAAATGGGGAGAGTCGCCTGTGGGCAGGGCGGGTTTCTTGGAGCTCAGGGTTTCGGGTATTGTTTAAAGAGGCATGCGCCAATTAGCAGTGAATGTGGATGGACTATTAGAGGGATCTTAAATTGGTTTCCCAGGCACAAAGAGAAAGGTCAACACTATTACAGCGGGAATGGATTTATGGAGCTCCCGTGAAACACTCGAAGCACTGTTTGGAAATTGACCTGCTGGGTTTTCATCTCAAGTTCAGTTCAGCATGTTTTTGTAAAATAGTTCTTAGGTGTGTTGACTAGGCAGAATTACGCTTGTTATGAACAGAAAACAAAGCAGAGGAGCGGAGGGGAAGAGAGAGAATGTTTTCCCTTGTTCAAACAAAGGTGGTTAAAGGATAAAAGAGAAATAATAAAAGAAGTGCACCTATAGATCACACCGCATAAAGGAAAAAGAAAAAAGATGTCAGGGCAGAGATAGAGGACTTAAGGGAAAGAGACATTATTATCTGATACATGAGAAGTTGTGTGTGTGTGTGTGTGTGTGTGTGTTGTTGGGTGTTGGAGGGAAGTGTGTCTGGGTGGGGACTGTGTTAAAAGTGTAAAATATTTGGTGGCCGTTGTGGCAGGAACAAACAAGTTATTTCCTCTCCTCTTGCTAGTCAGTCAGAAGAGACATGGTGATTGTAAATGTAAACAAAACAAAGCGATTCATTTTTGTGCTGGTGACATTATATGCTATTTTGGTATTTATTCTACTCACGATTCCATGACAACATTTACACAGAAACTGTGGCCACAATATTCAGCAGAAACCTCTGCAGATTTCTGTAGAATTCAAATATGACATAAATTGTCATGATTTTCTCATAATCACATGCTGTTGGTATAGCTGTCAGTTAGAGTTGGGTGAATATGTATATGTAAGATAGGGTCAGTAAAATTTAAAAATGTTTTTGAAAGAAGTTTCTTCTGCTCTACAAGGCTGAAATAATTTGATCAAAAACACGTAAATGTAATTATAAAAAAATATATATATTAAACATTTAGTCATTTAGCAGACGCTTTTATCCAAAGTGACTTACAAATGAGGACATTAGAAGTAATCAAAACCAACAAAAGAGCAACAACATGCAAGTGCTATAACAAGTCTTGGTTAGCCTAACACAGTACACGTAGAAAGTTTGTTGTTGTTTTTTTTTTAAAGAAAATTAATAGATAGAATATAGAAAAAAGAAACCTAGTGTTTTTTTAATATATATACGTATATATATATATAAGAAACAAGTAGATAGAATAGAAAAAAAGAAAGCTAGTTGTAGTGAGTGGGGCGGGGCCGAGAGCCATTGATGATAATGATAACACTCACTACACTAGTGTTAGTTTTTCAAGAAAAGCTAGCAGTTAGAGAATAAATATGCAATTGATAGAGGGTCACGTGTGTGTGTGTGTGTGTGTGTGTGTGTGTTTATAAAAAGAAGACAGATAGATAAAATAGAATTAGAATAGAGAGTGCTTGTGTTAGAGGGTCAAATAAAGATGGAAGAGATTTTATGTGATTACTCCAGTCTTCAGTGTCACATGATCCTTCAGAAATAATTCTAATATGTTGATTTAATGATCAAGAAACATTTGTTGAAAACAGTTGTGCTGCTTAATATTTTTGTGGAAACAATTAAATAAATATTTTCACAACTCTTTGATGAATATAAACTTCAAAAACAACAGCATTTATTTGAAAAATAAATCTCTTGTAATATTATAAATATCTTAACTGTCAATTTTGTTCAATTTAATGCGTCCTTGCTGAATAAATGTATTAAAAAATGATTGACCCCATACTTATACCATATGCTTCAATATAACAACATAAATCATTTTTTACAAAAAAGATTAAAAATAACTGATTTGCAGAAATGAATCAAACTTTCACAAAAATTTGGAATATTTGCTACTTTGGTTGCTACTGAGATGGTGTTTAGAAAACGTATGGCCAAATAACATGTAGCATATTATAGCATATTATAATAGCATATAATAGCAAATAGCATATTATAATTTTTACAGTATTCACAAAATCTATAAATTTTATATAATCGAAACAAAATGAAATAGAATATATTGTAAAAATATGATACTATACGGCCCTATCTATGGGGTAATCAGTCAGCAGAGACAGACAAAGACAGTGTGGGCAGTGATTATTCTTGTGTCTTTGTCTGCGCTCTCTCAATTATACTAACAAGAGTAGATTGTGCACATGCAAAATTACAGATTCCATCTGAGGGAACAATGGAGCATTTCTAATCCAGTCTCTCCTGTGCTCACTCGCTCTCTTTCTGTCTGTCTGGGTGTGCAGTTAAAAGCCCCGTAGTCTTCCTCAGCTCAGTGCAGCAGTGCTGGGCTTTGGGGAGATTTTAAACCTTGCTCTTTGCCTCAGGCCTTAAAGACCAGCAGCAGAAACAAAAAGTATTGGACTAACAGGAGCAGGTTTAGGGAACGAGAATAATGCATTTGTGTTTGCTTCCCCCTCACTTATAGCAGTCATCACTCATTGCTTTTCTTTGTCTAGTGAGCATCCTTTTCGCCATCTTCTCTTCCATGATAAATGACTAATATGAGCCTCCCAGTGCTTTTTATATTTATATTATAATATCTGACTGAATTAAGTTTGCTGACTTATCAGAGTTTATTTGAGGGTGCAATTTTGCCATTGTTGTTCCCAAGCAGGCCTGTCTGCGCTTTAACAATTTATAATGTGATAAATGGAGACATTTCAGATGATTGTACTTCAGTAATGATATATTTTGTGACTCATCGCTCCACTTTTGAATTTTGTTTCAAAGAGCGTTACTCATTTCACACCCACTTATACCTTCCTACCATCTGTTCACTCAGTTTTGAGAGTTAGAGGAAGCTTACTGTTTTATTAGCTGCCATATTCCTCATAAAGGTTGAGAGTGTTTTGTGTCACCTGTAGGACTGTATTAGTGTGAAGTAACTAAAGAAAGCTAAAGACTACCTAAAGAAAGTAAAGCTGTGATAACATGCTTTTTAACAGTCGACTCGTGCTGGTGATCTATTCTACAGCCTCTCTTTCTCCTCAAACAAAAGAGTATCTGAGGGAGGGATCGGGACGTTCGGTAGAGTCAGTCCGTTTCATTATTCCATTACAATACACACCCTCCTCACGGCCAAACATTAGCTTTACGCTCATCTGCAGAGAGGATGGGGGGAGAAAACATTCATCAAAGAGGGGGACGGGAAAGAATGAAAGAAGATGACAGAAAGGAATGTGACATATGTAAGAAGGAAAGACAAAATATGATGTTAAAGGCAAAGTAGGGAACAGGTTGGAAAGAAAGAAAGTAAGTAAGTAAGAAAGAAAGAAAGAAAGAAAGAACGAGAAGTAGAAAAACAAACAAATACAAAGTGACAAAGTGGAATAAATGGAAACATAAAAAGAAAGAAAAATGAAAACAATAAAATAGATAGATAAATAGATCTGTTTGTAGTGTTTTGTTGCAGTATTCATACTGGTGTGGAAGCTGAGATGTGATCAGAGAGTGTGAGCTGTGTGTGTGTGTGTGTGTGTGTGCGCGCTTTAATAACGCAGCTCAGGCTAGCACATCCTTCACAGTGAGGGAAGTGAAGTGGAGGAGGTGTCCTCCTAAGTGCCTGTGATTAAAGTTTCACAGTGAGACACTGCAAAGCCCAGCAGGCCATTCCACCACCACACACCCTTCCTCCATCCTCTCCACCTGCCTCCACCCTGCAGGAGACGTCCGGCTCCGAGACAACAAAACATCTAGTGCATTCACAAACAACAACAATACATATGAGCATCTTATCTGAAGTTTTTGAGTTTTACGTAGTAATCATCACATTGTGTTTGTGCTAGCATAGGGTCTATTGTCGTCACGCTGAGATTTATCACACATTATTACCGCTGAATCCCAGTATCACGTAGGTGAGGAGTAGGAGGGAGGGAGAGAGAGTGGGCAGCAGGTCACTCGGTTCATTCGCTGACTCACGTTTGCCGCTCTGCTCATCGGAATCACAGTTTCTCTCATCGATTTTAACTAACCTTTTGGTTATGACTGCACTGACATTTTAACTGTAGACCCCGCTGAGATATTCCATCTGGAGTATGTTTTCGAAGCTGAAGATTTGATTTTTAATGGAATCAGATCAGATGGTAATAGATCTGTGTTTGATTAGCGCACATATGCTTATATACATCACAGCCCACATTAAGATGGGAAACAGACAGTGGAAAGGCAAGTTGGCGGCCATCATGAGCAGCTATTGCCATTTAAATACAGCTTTGATTTTCCAGAATGATTGAAATCTACAAAAATGCTTGAAAGGTTATATTTACAAGTTGAATGCACATAATGCCACCACAATGTCATGATTACAAATTTTCTTTGAGCCCGAGTTTCCAAATTGGGGGAATTTCATTGAGGAAAGTATAGCAGACACAATATATGCAGCATCTAAAACTAGCTAAGTTGGACGTACAAATAATGACAGAATACATAAAAGTTCTGTACAGCACCTTCATAAATTGAATAAAAACTAGTGCTGCAAAAGGATAAATCACGATTAATCGCATTCAAAATAAAAGTTTATGTTTACATACTATATGTGTGTACTGTGTATATTTATTATGTATATATAAATACACACACATACATTAAGGAAAAATGTTAGATTTAAATATAAAATATTTATATTTATATATTATATAAATGATATACAAGTATAAATATATACATACAAATATTTTTTAAAATATATATGTGTTTGTATTTATATATACATAATACATATACACAGTACACACATATAGTATGTAAACAGACTTTTATTTTGAATGCGATTAATCGCAATGAATCATTTTGCAGCCCTAATAAAAACATCAAAAAAGCAAAAACACACCTGATTTACACAATTTACTTATCATTCTATTAAATTAGTTTTTTTTTAAATAAACCTTGCTGTACATCGCCATCTTGCTCTGACCAAAGTGATTTAAACACTCCCGACCTCATAATCACAGCTTCTCAACTCATAAATACATACTTCCCATGAGGATTTGATTGCACCATATGCTTAAATTTCATAAAATGTGACCAAAAAAGGTGCCAAATTTGTCTTCTTTAGCTCAAATGTGGTTAAAAGACTCCGTATACTGTCATGCTACGAAAAATGGAACATTGAACAGTTTATGAGTAAAAAAGCAGATATTGTGCAAGAAAGCATTTTTTGTTATGTATATATTTTAAATAAGGCTGACAGGGTAGCAGATTTACGTAATACATGCATCTCTAAGAATAGCATGAAATGGGAACTCAAAGCTATTGCAAAACCAATTAACTTTCCTTCAATACTGAAGATACTTTTTTCCACAGCAAAGTTTCACATCACACTTGAATCGCTAATATAAAAGCTTAAATATCATGCGGAGGACAAAACTAATGGAAGGAGGAGCAGGGAGGCCAGAGCTGCGAAAAGAGTACTACAGTGAAAAATGGGGTCAACTCTAGTTTATGTAACTCTACAGCAAGGTTGAGTAGACTGCAGTGCAGTACTGAGTTTTTCTACCTCTACTCTCATGTACACAAACAAACATACACACAGCAGCCATCTGTCGTCCTGAGGATAGAGATCATCAGATGGGTCTCTATCTCTCACTTTATTGGCCTTAAGGTCTTGTTGACCCTTACTGCTGAAGCTGGATGTGATCCAGAGACATACACACTGACCCCAACAACACATGCACACATGCTTCTGTTACACACACGGTTTGAATCACAAACCCTCTGGCAGCGAGTAAAAACTAGGTTTGTGTGGTTTTTATGCATGTAAACGTGTCGGCACAATGTTAGAGTGTTGCCAATGTGGTCTGATGTGGTCCAAGTCAAAAGAGCCCACCTCAAGTCTCTAGATATGGCTCGAATATGTCCTTCTTTACAAGTTTAAATGGATCCAATGTGCTGTAACAACTGGAAATTCTTTCTCATATTTTTCCTTATTCTCTTCCTCTATTTCTATCTCCTGGTTAGTGGAACAGTGACCGTGTCATTCTGAGGATAATCTGTAAAGTGTAAAGTGTGTAGTCTGAACCATCTTCTCATATTTATACCTGCTGCAGTATAGAGATGAGGCTTTCTCTCTGCTCTTTTCTCTGGATTAGAAGAAATGAGGTCAGATTGGCATTGAAGAACATATAACTGGGTTCAGCTTTAAGACTTCTGCTGGGTAGCCATAATTACCGTATTGTTGGCTTCTTAAGGAACTAAGACGAATCTCAGAAAATTCTTCCTCTTGTTCAGCAGGGAGGGTGTGAGAAGTATTGTTGTATTGGTGTTGTGCATGTTTTTGTGACCGCACCTTGGAACAGGTGAGCTGTCATGTTCTCATCTGTGTCTTGTAATCCACCCTTTGCATACTTAGAAAGCCAAAACATTATTTATGAACAGCTTTCCAAACTATCCTTGTGTCTAGACTTAATCTTTCACAGTTCCTTTGTTTAAAATGTGTGTTATGTTTCTTTTTCAGGTAAAACTGCCTTAGGGCTGATCAGGACCATGAGGTCAATAAATAGAAACATGGCTATCTGGAAATACATCTGATCCACTGGTTCTGCCTCAGGTACTACTGCCGATCTTATATACATGATGTCATGTTCTAACACAATCGAATCATGGTTTTGAGGCAGCTCAAAACCTAGTGAGCTACCTCGCTGCCAACTGCAGCAATTGAGTTAATTAGCATGTTGCTAAGTTAATTATATGATATTTTAAATTGCCTAAGAAATGCAAAGCACTCATATATATTGGGCAAAATAATGCAACTTAATTACTACTTTCAGTAACATAATTTGGATAAAACATAAGTGAATCAAGTATTTAAGGTTGTTTATAATCAGTTTTTCTCTCACCTAGCCTAGCATCTGGAATTCAGTTTTTCCCAAACTCATCACAATGGGAATTAGAACGAGAACATTATGCGATTGGCTGTTATTGCTTGTGCAAACTAGGTGTCATGAGCAATTACGAGGCAGGATTATTAACTTACCTTCTGGAACAGCCTTCACTTCTGGAGTATGCCTACAATGCCTTAAAATGCTGCTCTATAAGTTTTGGAACAGAGCAAATATCTCTCATGACAATTTTTTTTCCATGCCAACGTGATTTCATAAAAATAATTCTATAAACTGTACACAATGGATTTCTATAATGATTTCCTGTTTTTTTCTCAGGACTAATTTGTCTGAATTTTGCCCTAAATGAACCGTTCCAAAAAATTGGTGAACTCTCTAATGGAGGACATTGTAAAAATCATCTGATGTTCCCACCACAGGGGGTTGAGAGGTTTCACATCTCACTCCTTCGCTCACTCTCTCGCTTTGTGTCTTTGTGTGCGTCAGAGATATTTCTGGCATTAGGCTCTGGTCACATGCTATTCAGCTCTCACTTTTAGAGATGGTGAGACTGAATTTCTCTTCTGTAGGTAGATCATATTTTATTATGTTGCTTTCTCTTTCTGCACTGTAAAAACATTTACCCCTTTACATGGACTTAGCAGGTATGCTGCTTTGGAGCTGCAATGAGTCTTTTATGATCTCTAAAAAGCTTCTCTGGAAGAATGCAGTGCTTGCTGGTCTGTCAGGTTTGAGAGCCCCAAAAACTTGCAAATCTATCTTTTAAATGTCATACAGGCATGTACAGACATCTTGCTGGTGATTGGTAGATCTTCAGCTGTATAGGTAGTGACATGTCCTATATCTAACCCATGTTGTGTCTTTCACAGACGTTAAACAATGGGAAACATAGAGAGCCAAAATGGAGACCACGCCTACTACGGTGAGGGGCAGAGCCACCTCTCACGAAAGCACATGACCCGATCACTTCGCATCTCTAACAAGCAGTCTCGACGATCACGTCATGCCTCATCCAGCAAGGCTGAACACCGCAACTCTGAGACCAGCACAAAATCCAGCAGCACCCCTTCCATCCCACAATCCCTGAGTGAAAATGGCCTGGAACCCTTCAATGAGAAGAATGCTTTGGAGGGCTATGGAGGCACCATTTTGGTGGACCGGATGGCCATGAACTTGCGGCCGATGTCCTTCCACGACAACATGGGGGATCCCACCACCACGCCAGGCTCTGAAGACGGAGTGGAGATGGACACAGTGGTGGCAGACAATTGTGATAATGAAGGACTTTTCACAGGTGAGGACACGTATCTGCAGAGGACCAGAGACGGTCCTCAAGAAGGTGGAAGCTTTAAGAAGAAGCGCTCCAAATCTGCTGACATGTGGAGAGAGGATTCCATGGAGTTTTCCTTGTCGGATCTAAGCCAAGAGCATCTGACAAGCACAGAGGAGATTATAGGGACAAATGAGGATGAAGACAAAGGCTTTACCAACTGTGGAGGACGCCGTTGTACCTCCAGCCCGCGGACACTCGAGACTCACTCAGGAGAGAGAGCCAACTCTTTAGACGAACTTTGCACACAGAGGCTACCTCCTCTTCGTGGCTCCCACCATCTCTATAATGGTCACAAACCCGAGAGAACGGAGAGGGGTGTAATGAACGGTGAGATTTTGTCTCCTGCAGAGGAAGAAGGGAACGGATATGGAGCATACACTCTTCCTTGTCGTCGTTCTCACTGCCTGTCGGAAGGACTGTCCAATCACCAGACTACCATCTGCTCACGTATGCAGGGACGGCGGGCACAAACAACACATGTGAGTTATGCCTCTGACTAATGGTTTTTCCAAATCATCTGAAAATAAAGACAGGCAATGATTTATCTGCAGTATCTCCAGATTATTATGAATCATGTTTTTGACCACTTTGCCCACTTCCGAGCTTCTCAACTTCTCTACCATAATCCATTTATTGTAGAACCTAGTTGGTAGTTTAAAGTACCCAAGATATGGATAAAGAGCAATTACCTCATGGATTCTCTAAGGAAACTCTTTTAATTTCAGATCTCCTCCACTTTTAGCTCTAATAAAATGTGAAAGATAAACCCCTCTAGGGTCTTTAAAACCAAATTCAGATAGCTTTTAACTTTCGTACTTGTGCATATTTGATGTGATCTGAACTGTCTGTGGTTGTCAAAGAGCTTCTGACTTTGAAATGTCTCAGGGGACACTTCAAACATTCCCTGAGTCATGTCCATGCCTTTGACAGCTACTTTGGACACTTGCTCAGAGCAGAGAAGTGTTTTTGAAACATGATATTTCCCATGATCTACCTGCAAGGAACTTCAGTGTTTCTGTGTTGGCAAAGGGAAGCAGCACTTTCTTGTCTTCCTCTTTCTGTTCCTCTTTCATGCACAGGTAAACAAGTTGAGAACAAGTACAGATTAGTCTCTTTCTTTGTATCTGTCAAAAGGGGAAAGAAAGAAGAGCCATTTAGCAGCTCAATGGAAGTTAGTTTCCATTACAATTTTAATGAAATGTCAAACTATTGTTTGGGGTGAGATTCTGAGAAGGAATTCTTGTTTGGAGGATGTAGCTGTAACTATAGAGGGAGTGACATCTTTTGTCCAAGGTAACCTATTCTGTTTGCGTGAAGGATATCACGGCCGGTGAGGGCAGCGAGTATGGAGACAGCGGCATTGACGGTGGCGCAGCTGAAGTCGAGCATTCCTCACGCCGTTGCAAGGCAATGTCTGCGTCCTTCTCTGTCTACTCTACTGCTAGCGGAAGCATCTTCGCGGGAAGCGACAGTGGCAGTAGCAGCGGAGGTGGAGGAGACCGTGAACGTCAACCGGGTGGAGATCAAGGTGTATACGAGAACTTCCGTCAGGAGCTGGACTTGAACTCCCGACAGACGTGGGATTGCCTCGAAGAGGCCGGTTCAGCTGCTAGCGATGAGAGGAGCAGTGGAACGCTAAGCTCCATTTACCCCTCAGACATTCTACTTAGCACGGTGCAGGGCACTGTGCGGAAGGCCGGCCTGCTGGCTGTGAAGAACTTCCTGGTGCACAAAAAGAATAAGAGGGTGGAGCCAGCAGCAAAAAGGAAATGGAAACAGTACTGGGTGTCACTCAAAGGTGAGACTGAAGCCATGTTTGGAATAGCATATTGCTACTCTTAATATTTCTGCTCTATCCTTAAAGTCTTGCCTATTAATCAGAAAAAAGGTGGATATAATGAGTATAATGTGCATCGTTTACCTGGATGGCCTCTTACATTTGATCAAATGGGCAATAAACAGCAAAGCACACTTCACTGGGTATTCCGTCCCACAATGTGATGCATTTTACATTTTGCAACTCCTTGACCCCGCACCAGTTACAAAATATCATGCACCTGCTATTTCACATCAGGGTAATCACACCAAACCCTAATACATTAATTTTCAAATTCTGAGCTTTTGATTCAGGCTGTTTGATGTTTGTAACCTTGCCATGAATATTCAATCAAAATCTAATTTCATGCTCTGGGCCATTTCCTGCAGCAATTGTTAATGTAAAAAGAACACAAAATAACATCTGAGACATTACAGGTCATAATTTGTTATCAAAACTTTGTCATCACACTTTCATATATTTATTGGTGTAGATGAATCAAATCCTGAAACTTTTTTTTTACATTTACAGTTCCATATTTTCTGATCTTCCTTCTCACTTTATCCTCCCAGGATGCACTCTGTTTTTTTACGAAACGGACGGACGTTCAGGGATCGACCACAACAGCATCCACAAACATGCAGTCTGGGTGGAGAACAGCATTGTTCAGGCTGTCCCAGAACATCCCAAGAAAGACTTTGTGTTTTGTCTGAGCAATGCTCTGGGAGATGCCTTCCTCTTCCAGGTAAGACAGTCTGAATCTCGAAAGATTAATATTAAAGTGATTCCAGTTACTCCTATGAACTTGAATTCTTCAGGGTAGCATTTGAAGCCATTGGTGATGTTTTTTGCCCATACATTTATGACAGTTGATAGAATTATCCTACACCGATGCTCATGGTCCACTGTATCATTCAAAACTTCTGAACAGTGTTTATGAATTTCTGTGTGTCTCAGTGACATTTTATTCTGTGACAGCTGACAACATCCTGCTTACCAGGTGACATTCTTAAAGGTTAACGCGTCAGGCCCGACAGTCAAATCTACGTGATTGTCATTTGGTCCTGAAAGAATCTCGGTGTTGCTATGTCGATTAAATTATATTATATTAATAGTGATGTTTAACCTTATATGGAGTGAAAATTTTTAGATACTGTGCCTTAAGGTTTTGCCCATTGGGCATTCTATAGTGATAAGAAATAATATTCTGATTCACTCCTTTTTAGACATCAAGTCAAACAGAGCTGGATAACTGGATAACCGCCATCCACTCAGCCTGCGCCGCAGCCGTCGCCCGTCAGCACCACCGCGAGGACACCGTACGATTGCTGCGCTCTGAGATCAAGAAGCTTGAACAAAAGATCGACATGGATGAGAAAATGAAGAAGATGGGCGAAATGCAGCTCTCTGCCGTTACTGATGGGAAGAAGAGGAAGACTATCCTAGAGCAGGTATGGACATGCCGCATATGCATTTCTGATTTTCTGATGATTTTAAATTGTGCTTATTACTGGAGAGTCAGTGGCATCTAGAATTATGTTTAGGTACTGGTGAGACTTGTTTGCCACTGGTTGGACAAACAGATATTTCCACCCAAAATCATGCCATTGGTTAAGCCAATTAATAAAAAATAAATAAATAAAGCAAGCTTTGCCTTAGGACTTTCAATTTATTAAACTTCACCTATAAACACACCCTGATGAAATTATCATTCAATAATTGTTTAATTTGTTTACTAGGACACGTCAACAATACAGTTTATTGACTCACAGATTTGGTGTTTCTGACATGTCTGATGCTACTGTAAATTTTTGCTGTGTCTGTTTAATCTCTAACTGACATGTGATTTGATATTACATAAAAGTTGAGTGTAAATGTGTCTGTTCACTTATTGTGTATGTGATGTACTTGTCTGTTTGTGCGGAGGTGGGCTTACTCCTCCATGGTCTCTGAATAGACTCAGGTCATGCTGGCTTGGAGGAGGCCTGCTGACTAATGATTTATCCCAGCATCCTCTTCCAGTAAACAAAACCGTATTAAAAACACTGCCCACACTCTAATAGTCAGCAGCTTAAGGGCCCGCATCAATGTGCGAATACAGAAAACAATAAGTGCAGAGCATGTTGAAATACTGACAAAGCAGAAGAATTGAAATCTTTCTTTCCTTTTGTTCAGATATTCCTCTGGGAGCAGAATTTGGAGCAGTTTCATATGGACTTGTTCCGGTATCGCTGTTACTTGTCCAGCCTGCAGGGCGGCGAGCTTCCAAATCCAAAACGCCTACTCGCCGTTGCTTCCCGCCCCACCAAACTGTCCATGGGTCGTCTTGGCATTTTTTCAGTATCATCCTTCCATGCCCTGGTATGAAATACACACATACATACATACAAACCTCCACGCTCTCAAAACAACTCAATATCATTGCATTATTCCCTATTTCTCTCTGTTTCGCACACTTACTCCTTTAATTCACACTCTCAAGCATGTTTAGTTAATATCCACTTCATTTTAATCCACTCCACAAGAACCGGGTGAGCTCTGAGCTGCCTGCCAGCCTGTTCTTGGCCTGAGTCCTAACAGAAACTGCATAACAAAACATGCTGTCACCATCGTGTTTTTGTCATTCCTGTGGTTCAGCAGAGAATGTACAGAATGGCGTAATATGCAGCCGGAAGACCGCAACTGTCACCTCAGAAGAGTCACAGTGTGAGGCGTGGAAATACAACTCCCATCTAATTGTGTAACTCGTTGAATTCCTAAAACCAAACCAAGATTGACGGAAAATCAATGATGTTTTAAGTAATGAAAAAGGGAGCTTTTTTCGTCAATGGCACTCAAGCAGTAGATCAATAACTGTCTTTGTGAAACTTTCTTTTAGCTATTTTGCCACTTAGTTTGTGTTTTTAAAAGCATCGTCACTAACCCCTACCTTAAACCTTAAATGTCTTTATAAATGTTCTTTTCTCATTTCTTCTGTCTTCTAAAATATAAAACAAGCCACAGAGTTTTGTCTTGTACCGCAGCTGTCCCCTAAACTGCTAAGGTTTTATGTCTATGGAAACTCCTTCATGTGGTCTGATTACTGAGGAAATCCTTTATGAATTCTGCAGCACTAACGTTTATTATCCCAGAAATGTGAGTGTTGTTTCATGTTGGGGTGTGTGAACAGAACATCTTCACACCATAGGAGTTGATGTGTACTGCTTCTGAAATGAGTCATGGTGAATTTTTCCCATCACTGATCTTTATTTGAAACCTAAAGGCAAAGGGATGTTTTTTTCCCCCCTCTCTTTCCTGATCTTTTCTCACAGTGTCACTAAGGCCATTTGTAATCAACGAAGGCTAAAACCTCTAGGCAGAACAAAGGCCTTTTCACATCAAGAACAATAACTATAATTATATTAGCGTCCACACCAGTGCGAGCTGCAGTTATGAAAAAACATTGATGAAAAAAAAAACATTCTGAGAGTGATTCCTTTTTAATAACTTTTTATTAGTTTAATACTAATGTTTACTGTACAATCATGGGATTGGCGAAATATTTAAAGAGACCGTTCATCCAAAAATGACAATTATTGTCATTTACTCACTCTCATGTTGCCAAAAGCCAGACAAATCCAAAATGAGATGTTTTGAATAATGTTCATGCTGCACTTTTCCCATTTTCATTTTTTGGGTGAACTATCCCTTTAAAGCTTTCCTCCATAGTGACAAATGCTAAATGGTTTAAAATTATCATCACATGTGCTTGAAACTCTCTTAGATGTTTATTGACTTTCTGTATGATGGTTTGTGTTGGACAGGTGGCAGCGAGGACGGATGGAGGAATTCGGAGACATACCCAGGCCCTGTCTCGTTCCTCCAGTAAACGAAAGAGCCGGTTCTCCTCTCTGTGGGGTCTGGACACTACCTCAAAAAAGAAAACCAAAGGCAGACCCAGCATCAACCAGGTTCACATCTGCTAGACATCTGATAGATATTACATACATGTGTTCAATAGAACAAATCACTGTTTACTTTTCATACAATTGGCAATAGTTATTTTTTATGTGCTGTAAGTGCTGGGTGGGTTCCAACTGAATGTTTTGTCTTAACCTCAGGTGTTTGTAGATGGTGAAGAGTCGGTTAAGAGGAATCTCGAGCACATGTTTGAGGACACTGGAAAGGAGATGCTGGTGAGGAGAACACTAACACTTCCCAGCATGCTTTGCATAATTAAAACTGTCAAAGAGAATGCTTTCACAGGCAGATCGCATAAGAACCGAGATATTAGGGCTGTATGCAGCTCCCAAAGGGAGCTGGAAAGAGCTAGAGAGAGTTAAGACACCCAAGCTGGGCTGTAGGGCCTTGGGGAGAAGCGATGGGAGGCCTGGGCTCCTCTCCCACCCGGCACGTCCATTAACAGCCAGGAGAGGAGGCAGATGGCGGGTGTTTTGGGAGGGGAGCGTATGCACGTGTGAGTGACAGAATGTTGGAGTGTTTAATGTATTGTCTGCATGTGTTTGCCAGTATGTGAGTGTGTTTAAGTCCCTCTGACCCATTTCCTGCTCTCCTTCACCATGTGTGGGCTTGCTGTCTCTCCATGATGGGGGACCACCATCGCAGCTACTCTGCGGGCAGATTGTTGAGGGGAAGGGGAGGGTGCTAGGCTGTCACCCAATAGTGTGGGATAAGCTATCTGAGCCAGGCAGCATGCCGTCACTGACAGCAGGCCAGACCCGCTGACAGACCCAAGAGCCCTCGAAAGACCCACAATGAACATCCCAGCCGGTACACGTCAACTCATCGATCACCCGCCAGACGTCTAACAGCGCGGTTGTCAGACAGAGGCGCTGAGTATTGTGTGGAGCTTGCACATTGCTGTGCTTGGATGCCAAGTTAATTAGTCTCAGATTAGATATCATCATACTGTCTGCTGCATCGATCCAGACAGCTCTGCTTAAGTGTGATAAGGCAGATTTGCGCAAATATAACCGGAAAACTGACACCTTTGTAATTCTGCATTCAGTGGTTTGTATCTTCTTGTGGTATTCACTTTTCTCACACATTTTAGGTTTAGGCAACATGAAATTGAAATTACATGAAATTACTTTCTTGATGCACATTCCTGGTTTGATTGTGCGTGCTTCATTAGTAGAGAGTCTTCTTTGATTTTCCTGGCTATTTGGCTTTTTGTTAGAAATTTCTGATGGATGAAATCAAGTTCCTTTCTGTATTTTTAAGATTGCACAATATATCAGCAGTCATGTCATTATCTCATATCAGAGTAAAATAGGCCATAAAATTGTAAACTATTAGTATAAAAATTTAAAATACCATTCCAGATGGTTGAAATCAAGTTCAATCCTACAGCCTGTAAAGTAAAATACAATTGTAAAATATAAATAAAAATATAAAATATTATTCTAGGTGAATGAATTCAACTTCAAATTCAACATCCCACATTTTTAGGGTTACATAATATATCAGCAGTCATTTTGGTTTCGGTCCAATAGGTAAAAAAGGCCATAAAATAGAATAATATATAATGCTTACTAATTGTTTAAGAACACTTGTTTGAACAATTTATGTGTATCCTGAAGAACGCTGTGAAGCCAAAATGCGTAGATCTACACTTTTAACTGTTCTACATGATTTAGCCCAGTTAAAGTATTTTTATTTTTACTACACAAGTGCCTTGGAGTATTTAATCTTCATAGTAAAATCTAAGTATTAAAATGTAAAATATAATTTCAGTTGAAATCATCCATCCTACATTTTTAGGTATGTGCGATATATCAGCAGTCATATCGGTATCAGTCTGATACGTAAAAGGCCATTAAATGTTATATATAGTAATATAATATACAGTATATATAAAAATACATACTGATATCTAATATGGGTTTTTATACTTATTTAAAACTAAAGATTTGCATATCAGTACATCACAAATTTTTTTGCTCAGAAATGCATCACATTATGTACAGTAAGTTAAATGCATCGCGATGCATGTCATGCTGACATTAAGCACATTCCTAAATAGTTTCTTTATTTCTTTTAACAGAAGGACCAAGAGGGTTTGGAGAACAGTCTCGCCCAACACAAGACGGACAGTGAAGTTTGGGTACCTGACTATCTCACACCGTCCTGGGTCTCTTTACCTGATGATCGGCCTGTGTTGGCTATCATACAGCCGGGGGAGACGGCCATGGAGGCCCTGGAGGCACTGTGCAGGGTAAATGTCATGTATACAAAACTATTCAAATCAAATACATTTCATTGCGACTATTGAAATCCAGTCAAACTGAAGTTCAGGTAACTAGATTCGGTGTCCTGTTTTTTCCTCATATTATCCATTTAATGTCACATCAAACCACATTGTTGTGACAAGATTAGCATAATATGGCCACACCCACTTGAACTTTCCCTCCAAAAAGTTTCATCACAGAAATATATATCAATACAGAAAAAGTAGTTCACATATTATTTGTTTTTGAACCCTGATATAATGGTCATCTGAAACCTATTGACTGGTGGTTGTTTGTCGCCTTGCATATGTCATCTTTTGTTCTGAGGCGGTACATTAGCCACAGATACGTCAGCTGTGCCATGTGTTTCTTTAGCAAACAAGATCCCAGTTTCACTATGCCATCATCTTGCAGCCCACTAGCAACAATGAACAGGAAATTTAACACCTAAAACACACTTCGATATCATAAAAGCAGAGTAATCTTATGATTTGTCCACGGCTAACATCTCATGTAACTCATTTCCTGAAAACACGAAACTCGCCCTCCCATCCTTTAAGGTTGGAGATATTGAGAGAGTGCTAGAACTTACTAGTTCCCAAGGCAAACTGCTAAAGTGTCAGTGGATTATTTCTTCTTGTGGTTATCTTCCTGTTATCATTCTGCTGTAGTAGCTCTCAGCCTCTTTCCTTGTCCGTTCCCAGCTGCTATCACTGCAGGGTGTTCTAGAATGCTCTTATCCACAGTTCTCGTAAATTTGTCCTCAAGCATTTGTGTAGAGAACACACACATCACATCCCGTTCACACTTGAATGCCAGTGGAGCAATCACACTGCAGTTACTCTGTCCGGTGTTTAAATTTATGAGTCATCTGCATGCATCTTTTTAGATATTCTGTAACAGCAAAGAATGAAACATAAAGAATTATAAATAAATCATCCTGCAATAAATTGTCCTGCAAAGTGGCCGCACTAAATCCGAGAAATGGTTTTCTGTCAAGTTCTGAAATAAAATATGAACCAGTTCACACTGGCAAACATAAAGTTAACGTCTTTTGTCATGGACACATTTTCTTAGTATTTTAAGACGGTCGTAAGTAACTTCAACAGATTAAATGCTGAGGTTTATTGCTGAGTGTAAATAGTTTCTCGATATTTATTTAGACATCCTTATTTGTTAATCTTCTTTTTTTATACAGCTCTCTGGAATACTTTATACTGGTTGGTCAGCTGCAGCATTCTGTTGTCAAATGTATTTGTATAATAAGGACTAAATTGTACTGTATACAGTATATGACAATTTCTTACATAAGTGCACTAGCTTCATGTCTTGTATCAACTCATGGTCTATTTCTTCTCACAGAACATAATTTCACTTCAAATCAATATTTTATGATGACTTTTTTATAACTTATTTAGTAAGTAACCCTCTTGTAAGTTGGATAATGTACAGTCAGCCATTCAAAAATACATACAAAGTATATATTTGTTTAGTGCTAAATATAATATAATTTCTGTATTTTTCTGTGTATAATATATTTCATATATATTTTAGCAGAGAAAGCATCTATAAACACAATGCATCATTTTATTAATATTATATCTTATTTGTTAATGTTTATTTTATTTCAAGTAACTAAAATATTTTAAGGTTTTAGTTTTAGTTAACTATAATAATCCTGAGCAATTATATACATTTTTCTTTTTTTTATATACAGGCTTACAGACTGGAACTTTCCAAGCACTATATACGGCTGAAGTTCCTCGTCGACAATCAAGTGCAATTGTATGTCCCCAAGCCTGAGGAGGACCTCTGTGACCTGGTAAGTCCAACAAAAAAGGCCTGTCAGTGGCCACACGTGTCCTGGACAGCTAAGAGCGTTTAGCGGTCACAGACACAGCGTGGGGTGAATTTATTAGATTGTGACGGACTCTGCAATGCGCCGCAGATAGTATAAAAGTTTTGAGTTCTGACTGCGATGTAGGTTAAAGCGAGTCTAAACTCTCAGACCGTGTTGAGGAGAGGCTGCTGCATATGTTATGAATTATGTAGAAGATGCATGTACTGCATAATGCACTCGGAAAATAGTTCTTCTATCCCCCTTAGCTCTCTCTCTCTCTCTGTGTGTGTGTGTGTGTGTGTACTTGTGGAGTCTGGGGAAAACCACCTCTGCAACGACTGTGCAACCACACAAACCAAATTTAGTTTGCTGTTTTTTTCATGGTCGTTCTTCTAAGATGACAGAGAATCTTTGTGTTTTCCATGTCTCCTCTCATCTTTTCTCTTTCTCTCTGTAGAGACTTGACTTTCTCTAACTTTTACTCTCCCTGAAATGATCAAAGCCCCAGTTTTGTCTCAGGCTCTCTTGAGAATGAGCTGATTTTTATTTAGCGTGTATATCAACGCCATAAATTTCAGCAGACTAAGACATTTTCCAAGATGTATGTGAGCTCTTTCTGAAGTCATACTGTAAATGAACTGTACATCCATAGAGTGCAATCAATATGAGCCCCTCTCTTTGTTCAGCTCTACAAAGAAATCGAAATTTGTGCCAAGACAACCAAAGTCATCCAGTTTGACAGAGATGAGTCCTGTGCCATAGGCTACGGTAACAATGCTGTTCAGTTTATATCTGATTTATTCCTCTTCTTCGTTCCTTTTTTCAGTTATTTATGTCTCTTTTTCACTTCTCCAGGATTTTCAGTGGCAGTAGTAGAGGAGGATGGAGGCCAGCAGCTTCATATCACTGATGTGAAAGCAGGAGGTCTGGCATTTGCCAAAGGTGTGTAATGAACTCAGCACATAGCAGTTCTTCATTACAGTTCAGTTATATACAGTGTTGGGGAAGATACTTTGAAACTGTAGCTTATCGTAATTTTAGAATTAGTTAATTAGTTAATTTAATTTAGAGCCACACAATTTCTAGTCAAGCTACTTTAGAAAAAATCCTATATACATGCGCACGCACACACACACACACACACACACACACAAATATATATATATATATATATATATATATATGTTAAGTAATATATATATATATATATAATATAAGTAATAAGTAAAGTAAGTTAAGTAATATATATATATAATATATATGTTGCGGCTTTTGTTGTGTTGTGGAGATTTTGTGTTGTGCACTACTGGGCCACCATAATATATATATTATGGTAGCCCAGTAGTGCACAACACAACAAAAGCCGCAACACTGTGAAATCAGCGCAACACAATGAAAACAAACTCGCAACACAACAGAAAGAAGTCGCAACAGAATGAAATTAGCATAACACAAAGGAAACAAGCCTCAACACAACGGAAACAAGTCACATCACAATTAACTTAGCACAACACAATGGAAACAAGCTGCAACAACAGTAACAAGCTGCAGCACAACGGAAACAAGTCACAACACAGCAAAATTAGTACAACACAACAAATTATTAGCACTACACAACAGAAACAAGCCGCAACACAACGGAAACAAGTTGCAACACAACAGAAGCAAGTCGCAACACAGCAAAAACAAGACACAACACAATGAAAACAAGTCACAATACAATTAAATTAGCACAACACAATCGAAACGAGCTGCAACACAATGGAAACAAGTCACAACACAACGAAATTAGCACAACACAACGTAATTAGCACAACACAGCGAAATTAGCACAACACAACGTAATTAGCACAACACAGCGAAATTAGCACACACGTAATTAGCACAATTAGCAGCAACATACAACATACAAATTATTACACACACGGAAACAAGCCATAACACAACAATATTAACACTACACAACGTAATTAGCACAACACAACGTAATTAGCACAACACAGCGAAATTAGCACAACACAACGTAATTAGCACAACACAACGGAAACAAGCCATAACACAACAATATTAACACTACACAACAGAAACAAGCCACAACACAACGGAAACAAGTCTGAGCTGCAACACAGCGAAATTAGCACAACACAACTAAATTAGTCCTTTGCATTGTGTTGTGGCGTTTTCGTTGTGTCGTGCACTACTAGGCCACCATAATATATATAAAGAGATCATAATATAGTCTTGAAATGGATTTCTCTTTTGTTTATGTAGGGTGACCATACGTCCTCTTTTCCCCGGACATGTCCTCTTTTTGGATCTAAAAAATTGCCGCATCTGGCCGGTATTTCTATTAAATCACCCAAAATGTTCAGGATTCGACTTTTGCTTTCTCTCTCTTTTGCAATTTCTGACCATTACCGCCTGCTCTTGCAAACATTTTAATGTTCAATATAATTTTCACGCATTAAGGAACCGCTATCAATATGCAGAGTAGGCTATTTAAATCGCTTTGGATGCAGCTCGTGTTGGATGCAGGGTTGCCAAAAAAAAAATTCCACAGAAATGGGCTGATTTTAAACTGTTGCGGTGGGTTGATTTTCTCTCGTGGGTTTGAAGGTTTGAAATATTGCATAAATTACATTTGACTGAAATGCTTGTATTGAAACATTTTGCATTCTACCTATGATAAAACTGTTGTAGTTAAGTTTTGTGAAGGATGGCCACTGCAGGAAGCTTTTTTGCTGTGATTAATCTGCAAAACAGTGACTGTAAAATATGTATTTTATGTACGGAAATGACATATTTTGAATTTTGATACGGGATATGGTCATTGCGCTACTTTGGGGGCTACTTTAACCGCCCTATATCCCCCCCACCCCACCAACGTCATGTAAATGAACACCCCATGTCGTCATGTGAATGGCCAAAACGCATAAAAACTTTTCCATTTTTAGTTGAAAACAACATTGTGTAAATGACTCACAAAAAAGATCCTAGATTACTTTGCTGCCTCTATTTGGCAGCTCTTCCAGGTCCAAATTACAACCTTATGTAATTTGGACCTCACCTGTAGTAGTCTATAAAACCACTGAGAAATTAGCAGGGGAATATGCAGTAGTCTGAACTGCGAGGACTGACCCAAATCTCCACCGGACTGGAGGAAAATAATTTAAAAAGCCCTCACATGAGCACAGGATTACCAAGAGGAGCAAATTAAAACCATTACGCGTTGCCAGTGATATCTGTGCCAAGCGAGTGCATTCATTAAGAGCAGCCTTCAGAATGGTTTCAGAGACTCTCTGTTCCAGTAAGTCCAGTTATTGAGTGTCAGAGTATTTTAATTAGCGGCACTCACTAAGATAAGCATATTATTATTGCTCATACTAAGGGTCAGGGATTTGTGCTAAACCCCAAAGTATTAAACTGAATGTAATGTACACAATCTGCATGGATTTCCCTGCTGCAAAAACACATTTAAATCAGACTAACACAGGTCTTAGCAGCATGGTCTTCCAGCCTGACCAAACTGCCCAGGCCGGTTCAAGACATTTTTAGCTGGGTTTTGTTTCAATTTCGTTAGTAATTATACCCAGAAGGCCTTGCAAAAGTGGAAGTGTACAAGAAAAGACTTGTCTGGATGAATAGTAAGGCAGATGGATACAAACCCAAGTGGACAGTTCAGTAAGCAATTTGTTTTTTTGGGCAGAGAAGAATATGCCCCAACAAAGCATTGGCTCATTAAGACCATGTGCTGTCCAAACTGAATGAAACAAGTGTGTGTGAAATACACGCGGACAAAATGTGCTGGAGGTAATACTCAAATTCAGGACAGTTTGGACACACAGCACTCGGGGCGCTTGTTGATGACATCACCCCAACATTCATCATTACTCTATTGCCAGGGGCAGAGCCGAGCCATCCAATAAAAGAGCTTTATTACAGCTGACATTTCGCTTCATGTAAAACTGGGTCACACTTCAGGCAGTGTGTGCATGCATGCATGTGTGTAAACCCATACAGCATTCATAAAAGCTCAGGAACAGAGGGAAAAATTCAGTTCCTGCAGGAACACGGCCATCAATAATCAATTAAACTGGCAGTCCCACCTAATGAGCTATTGGAGGCTAATTGAGCAGCTGATGTGTTGGTAATTGATAATTTAGAGAGAGGGAGTCAGGTGGTTGGGGGAGGAGCAGATGAGCTTCTTTCTTTGTTTTCATCCTGTATGTACAACAAATCTACTTTAAAACCTTTGAATAGTAAGGAAATAATCATTTCTTGATGTGGTTGTATAAATAATTAACTTTATGCTTTAATAATTAATCTCTGACAGCATAAATTGTTGTAGTTTGGCAAGAAAACAAGGTCTTTAAATGTTTTAAGAGAAACTTATGAACTTGTATCTGATGACTGTGTGTTTGAGTGATGTAATTACATTTTGGGGTTACAAACTTGATTTGAGCTTTTGTTTATCATTGTGTTCAGGTCTGCGAGCAGGTGATGAGATTCTGAAACTGAACAGTAAGCCGGCGAGTGTGTTGGAGCTGCATGACATGCAGGCTGCGTTTTCTTTGCCCTCTCTCACCCTGACTGTCAGCACGCTGCCCGCTACAGATCCGCACCAGCTGTGCCAGATGCCTCCCCGCCGATCGGACGGGGCGCAGGACCTCTGCACTGACATCTTCTCCCAAAGTCAGGGTAAACTTTATCACTGCAGTCTTATTTTCTTCATATATTTGCTTATTTTATTGTCATTATCAGTTTTATTTGGCACTGCTAGTAAAAGAGAGATTGCTCCACCTTTTAAATCATTTTGTTTCCAAGTTTGAGATTCAGAAATCATAAAAATCAGTACTAGAATTTGAATATATATCAACATACAGTAATATGATAAACTACAGTTCAAATTTTGGGCTCAGAAAGATGTTTTTAATGTTTTTGAAAAGTCTTATGCTCATCAAGGCTGGATTTATGATTAAAAATGTAGTAAAAACAGCATTTTGAAATATTATTAGAATTTAAAATAGCTGTTTTCTGTGCTAATATATATATTTTAAAATGAAGTTTATTCCTGTGATGGCAAAGCTGAATTTTCAACAGCCATTACTCCAGCCTTCAGTGCAGTGTTGTTTTTGCTATTGTAGTTTAGTTCATATTTTGAATACAATTTTAATATATTCTATGTTCATTTTAATTTTAGTTAATGTTTTATTAAATTGCTTGTGTGGTTTGTCATTTTATTTTATTAATGTCTTTATAATTATGAAGTTTTATAATAAGTTTTATTTCATGTAGCTTTAGTTATATTAATTTTTTATTTTAAGTTTATTTTATTTTAAGTAATATAAATTATGGTTTTACTTTTAGTTAATGATAAATGATAATAACCTTACTCCAATGTCACATGATCCTTCAGAAATAATACTAATATGCTGATTTAGTGCTCAAAACATCTTATTATCAGTCTTGAAAACAGTTGTGCTGTTTAATATTTATTGTGGAAATCACTTGTCATTTGTAATATTATAAATGTCTTTACTGTCAGTTTTGATCAGTTCAAGGTTCTTGTTTATTTGTCACATACACAATCATACAGGGTAGAATCAGTAGTGAAATGTAGGTCAGGACGGGTCCGCTCAATGGACAGTGCAAAAAAATAAAATAAAAGATGATACATAACACAGGAGCATATACAGTATTTAAATATAGGTAGGAATAAGATAAAAAAAATAAGTAAAAACAATAAAATAAAATAAGGAGTAAAATGTGCAATGAACTAAAATGTGCAATACAGTCTACTGTGGATTTAATAAATATTAATATAACCAGGGATGTGCAAGAGGAATGTGCAAACAGGTTGTACCGGGTATGTACACATAGCAGCAATGCGGATGATGGAGAATGATGGGTGTGTTTTGTTTTGTTTTTTTATGTTTTTTTTACAGTTAATTAAATGAGTCCTGTAGATGTTATGAGACTGAGTTTAGGAGCCTGATGGCCTGAGGGTAGAAGCTCCTCCTCAGTCTCTCAGTTTTTGCCATCACGCTTCTGAAGCGCTTGCCAGATGGCAGTGAGATGAAAAGATGGTTACCGGGGTGATTTGAGTCCTTGATTATTTTTCCAGCTCTGCTTTTGCAGCGTTTGAGGTAGATGTCCTGCAGAGAGGGGAGGGCAGACCCAGAGATGCGCTCAGCTAAGCGCACGACTCTCTGCAGAGCTTTGCAGTCCTGATTTGTGGCGTTACTGTACCACACTGAGATGCACTGAGTCAATACACTTTCTATGGCCCCTGAATAGAAAGTTTTCAGGATTGCTGGTGAGACCCTGAATTTCCTCAGCTGTCGCAGATGGTACAGTCTTTGCCTGGCTTTCTTGACCTGTGTTTGAATGTGTGCAGTCCAAGTCAGGTCCTCGGAGATGTTTACACCGAGGTACTTGAAGCTGCTCACCCTCTCCACAGGGGTCCCGCTGATCATAAGAGGAGTGTAGGGCCGCTGCTCTCTCTTCCTGAAGTCTACAATCAGCTCTTTAGTTTTGCTCACGTTCAGAGAGAGACAGTTGTCCTGGCACCATGATGTTAGTCTCTCTACCTCACCCAAGTATGCGGTCTCATCATTGTTGGAAATGAGGCCCAGAACCACAGTATCATCAGCAAATTTAACAATAGAAGTGGAGCTGTGAGAGGACACACAGTCGTGTGTGTAGAGAGAGTAGAGCAGGGGACTCAGAACGCAGCCCTGCGGGGCTCCTACGTTCAGGGTGATGGAGTTGGAGGTGAACTGGCCCATTTTCACCACTTGTGGTCTGCTGGTGAGGAAGTCTTGAATCCAGTCACAGAGTGTAGTGTTTAGGCCGAGGTCTGAGAGTTTGACAGCTAGCTTGGTGGGGACTATAGTATTGAAAGCTGAGCTATAGTCAATGAATAGCAGTCTGACATAGTTGCCATTTGCACCCTTGATGAATAAAATTGTATTAATAAAAATTTTATACATTTATATACATTTTTTTTTTATTAAGTATTTTAGTGTCAGTGAGCTATCAGTACTTACCCTGTGACGGCTCGTGTCTTGTACAGTCCTGTAGCTCATTCTGTCCCTGTCTGTCTCCATTGCTCCCTCTAGAGGACATCCTGGATGAAGGTCTTGGCCTGGTGCTGCACAGCCCTGATGACACAGGCGACGACAGGGTAAACCTAATGGCTGAGAGCCCTGCTGACAGCCTGGAGGATGAAACAGACTCAGCACACAAGGTTAGAGACCACCTGCTATGAAGATTCATCATAAAATCTCTGCTTGAACAGTCTGTCTGGCTGAATTGTAGTAGAATGAGCTTCTGGTTTTGATTCTCAGAGCTTGACATCCTAGTTTATTTTGTAGCTTGGCCTTTTTAGTGTTGTTTTTACGTTTTGTGGCCTCTGCTTTTGTTTGGGGTGGGTAAATATAGACTTTATTTTCTGATATGATTGGTGTCTTGTGGGGTCAGAGGCTGACTGAAATCAGATGGCTGGTTAAGAGCTTTGTGTCATGTGATCTAAGTGACCTTTGATTTTAAGGCTGTGTTCAGAGACCGCAGCAGATGGGAAGACAGGTTGTCTTGCCTTGCGGTTCTTCACACATACACACACTCATACTATCACACAGAGTGGAAGTGATGACATAGTCTGCTTAATGAAGGTCAAGATCAGTGATGAATGTGTAACCGCTTACACAAGGAAGGATGAAACCTGTCAACACACACTGTACCAATGCACTTAATGATCCAAATGTCTCAGACCACTAGTGAATGTGCTCCTAACCACCTTATTTTACAACACGGAAGTGAGCTATTTTCTGTGCAAGCTTGAGAATTGATTTATTGCTGCTGTTGATAAATTACTAGGACAATCACAAAGTGCAGTAAACTGTAAAACTATTATAATTACAATAAAAAATTAAGATTTATATGATCCCAAATACCAGTTCATCAATATCAAGCAGCATAACTGCTTTTGTACAGTTAAAATGCCTTGCACATTCAAATTACAAATGGCTGCACCCACTTTTACATTAAAAATAAGATATTTGTAGTTTTTTTTGGTAACTTTTTAGTTTAATATTTAATCAGCAGAACAAATTGAGTGAATTGAACTGAAATATTTGCTTTAATGTCAGCAGCGCTTGAGCTGCATGAACTCCACAAGTTTTGAAAACGACCCAAAGAGCATCTTGTACTTCAGTAGACAAGTATCTGGCCATTTGATCAATTCCACAAATTTTCTTTAAGTGATCTAGGAATAATTCATAATCTTGAAGATTTTAATCACATTTCTTTGCATTTTTTTCAAAATCTTCAAACTATTTCCAGGTTTAAATTATATTTTCAATCCCAGGTTTTCAATGTGGTCTCAAACTTTTGGACTCACACTAAAAACACACACTATGCAACTTCCACTCCACACTGCAGTGTTTTTTTCTCCGTGTAAGTGTTATAAAGTCATTCTCAGGATTGATTTGTCTCTTTCATGACTCTTTCCCTTCTATAGCCTGTTCGCTCTCTGTAGAACTGTTTACTGACCTGATGGCCTCCTTTTTTTTTTTTTTTGTCCTCTTTTGTTTGTCTTTGTGCGTCTCTTTCTCTCCGTGCCCTTGTCTGTCACACCGACACTGCCAGCCGGCCACAGTCTCTCTGGCCTGTTCTCCAGCACACCATCTGTTGCAGAAACACATTTAGCCCTAATAATTCACCCACAAAACACCACGTTCTCTCAGAGCATGCGTGTTTGTCTTGTCCCGTTCCCCTCTGTCCCGTCCATGTGTCATGTTGCTGAATCAGTTGGTAGGACGTAATTATTGTGCTGGTAAGTGACATTGACATGTGAAGTCACATAACCCCACCAAATACATATGCTCTTTTTGGACACTGTCAAACCATTTTGAGACCGAGAAACACACTTTCTCTCTATTCGGTATTTGAGTTCTTTTAAAGCATACCTAAAAGCTTTCTCTTGTACTGTACTGTCTATTGTTCTGTGTATTTGTATGTGTTTTTGACACAATGACAGGCAGAGAGGAGCTGATTCAGCTGGGCATAACTTATGAGATTCATTTTCTCTCATTCTCTCTTCCCGTATTAATCACACGGCTGGTTATCATTATTATCTCACATCACTTATGTTTTCTTTTCTTGCTTTGAGATGAGGGGAATAGAGAGAGGGGGATATCTTCTTTAATTAGCTCTGCATTCTAATTGCTTGATTATGCACATCGATTTGAATCGCTTAACGCTGATAAATTATGGAGAAACCTGCCGGAGGAAACAGACAACCTAGAAGACAAAGGACAGGAGGACTTCATTATTTTTCCAAGCTTGATAATGACTGCATGTATCTCGCAGAGGGTGGTGCAACATCCTGCTAAACCCAAAAACGTCTTCCCCTGCCAGTCTCCAGACTTATTTACAATGCGAGTTCAACCATCCGAGCAGTTCTTCCCTATAGAGTTATCACTCTGGAGAGAAATATGAATGCATGTATGGATTTGGGCTGTTAACTGTCTAAATATTGACTTTTCCACATCAGCCTGGCTTAACTGTGTGTGTGTGTGGAGAGGGAGGTTTGTAATACAGAATTCTTTTAATCGTGATTGGTTTGAGGATGTACATGATGTGGAGCTTTATGCATGTTATAACATGCATCCCATGAAATCTCCCGAGAAATGTATGGATTTGCATGTTTTTCCAGTCGTAAATGCTCAGAGGTACTGCAAAGCCGATAAGCTTGTCTAAGGTGAGTTTTGAGAGAAAGAGAGAGAAACTGGATAAGCGAAGGAGTTTCTTGACTTTTTTGTTGTGCAAACCAATGATGTTCTGCCATTTAAGCAGGTTTGTACTTTCGTATTTGAACCAATGAGCTTTAGTAGCATGCATGTTAAGCATGTAAAATATTTACTTCTGAGTTTCAAGTTTAAAATGTAAATGCAAAAATGTTTAGAATACCATGGATGGAATTCAAGACCATTTTGAAAGCGAAAGCTCCTTTAAGAAATTGAGCCCCGTTTAATTCATGCAGTTGTGAAGTCAGTTTGAGGGCCTGATAAGGGCATTTCTTTGCTTTCCAGGGAAGGAAACATCCTTCTTCCTGTCTTCTGTGAGTCTGTGCATTGATAAGATGAGTTAACAAGCCATTTAAAGGCTCCTGTCAAGTGTGTGACAAGGTCTGACAATGTTTTATGTGTTTTTGCTTAAAGATCGATTTTAGCTACTCTAATAGAGACTCGGTACCAAAAACATTGGCTGAATGCTGGGGTAAGGTATGATTGTAGTTTAGCAATTGTATTTTTTTGATTTTATTTTATTTAAATATTTATCCTGAAGACACTTTTACAAAACCATCTTGCATTTAATGTTTTTATTTATCTTTTTTAAATATTTATTTTATTTTTATTTTTTGCAGTTCACTGTTTTGAAACTTGAGCCATTTTCATAGGGACATGGAACATAGAAACTTGAGTGAGCAGTGTTGACTAAAATGATTACAAATAATTTGTTTTTTCAAAATAAAGCAGAAATTAAATATCAAATGGAAAAACTAATATTTAAACAAATTAAAAAGTTAACAAAAAATGTTGCCTTTTAGAAACTAATTGAATCATAATCAAATTACTAAGAGAAAAGGGGAGTAATTTAGGACATGTTGCAAGCCATGCTCAAACCTGTATGAGTACCTCAGCATATCAGAAACATGCACTAACAGCTGCACTGCAGCCCTGACAAGACCATCTTTGTCTGAGTTTATTATTTTCCACACTTTCATCATAACAAAGACAAACATTGTGCCACACCTGTCGTCTTTGTTCTCGGCATGTTGACGTTGTCACCTGAGAGTTGTGCTTTTCCCAGCTGTGGGATAATGTGATGCTTGTGGCTGTCCCAGTGTCCCCCTCCCCTTTTGTCCTCCTCATCCTGTTTCCGACAAGATTATTATTATTATTATTTTTTTCTCTCTCGTTTTCTCCCTCTGTGTTTACTGTACCACCACAGCTGTCAGAGCCCCATTCCATTCATCCGGCTAGAAACCAGCTCAGACAAGCAGAAACGTAGGGAGAAATTCTAGGAAAGGAGGGAGGAGGCTGTATGGACAGGGAAGCTATCGTGGAGTGTAGAGTTCGTAGTGAAGACATTCGGCGTATTTGTTTCTGGTCGGAGTAGCTCGGTTCTCGCTCTCACGGTCGGGTAGTGACACAGTTTGTGCATAAAGATAAGCTGGAGGTGGAGACTCTTCCTGTGGTTTTTGTTACGGGTCGCATTGGTGTGACATTTGAGGGGTGGAATGTCTGTGCTGAGGAGGCACAGGAGCTCCAAACGCTTCTCCGAGTCCATCTATGATATGCTGCAATTGGTGAGCTTGAGTGTGTTTTCTTTTGTGTGTGTGATGTACTTAATCAGCATTACATAACCGTTCATGAGCTCTGTTTTATAACACTCTGTGTCTGTCAGATTTAGTGGATCAGTATGTTGTGTAGATGTATAGTATTGCGCAGAATGTTCTGGGTTAAATACAACTTAAGTATAAGGACCACAATTACCCCTTAAAACGATGTTGTAAAAAAAAAAAAAAACAAGCAGTAACACAAATGATTAAAGTGTTTTAATAGCATAACTGTAGCACATACATTGCATGTGTTAGGATGGGACTGGTGTGAAGTCCTTTACCAACCTTCTCTGTGCAAACTTAAATAATATCTAGCCTTTTGAATCATGTTATGACTAATTAAAAAGTTACTTCTAGTTACTTTCACTTGGTTTTTGATTTAACTTTTGTGATGCAACTATCCATAAAGTAACACTGTTTACACAGAGCAGATTCCACCCATTGGAATTATGCCAGTAGTGTGTAAACAGAAATTCATCCACCTAGAAAAGTAGTGCCCCCCCCCCCCCACACACAATCTCCCATACAGCATGCATTGTTACTGGAAAAAAATAATTCTCAGCAGAATTATAAATCCACGTTTCTAATTAAACCTGCTGGAACACTTGTCCCAGATAATTAAATTGTAAGTGCATTAAAGGGTTAGTTCACCCAATAACAAAAATTCTGTCATTAATTACTCTGTGTAGTTACAAACCCATAAGACCTTCATTCATCTTCGGAACAGATATTTTTGATGAAATCCAAGAGCTTTCTGACCCTGCATAGGCAGCAATGCAACTACCGCGTTTAAGGCCCAGAAAGGTAGTAATGACATCATTAAAATGATCCATGTGACATCAGTGGTTCATCTGTAATTTTATTGAAACTACGAGATTTTTTTTTTATGCGCAAAAATAACGATAAAAATAACTTTTTGTGGTACTCTCGTGAACACGTGTCGAAGACTGACACGGAAGAGAAGAAATAGTTGAATAAAGTCATTAATTTTGTTTTCATTAACATTAGTTGAATCACTGGTGTCACATGTACTTTTAACGATGTCCTTACTACCTTTCTGGGCCTTGAACATGGTAGTTGGGTTGCTGTCTACGCAGGGTCAGAAGGCTCTCGGATTTCATCAAATTTAATTTATGTTCTGATGATGAACAAAATTCAGTCATTTCAATAATCCATGCAAATGGGAATTTCACATTAGTGGGAAAAGTTCCCTGCTCATTTTTCGCAATGGATTTGAGTTGGTCACACGAATTCACCATGTTGACCAATATAAAAGCAAGTAGCTTTTTCCAAAGCGATTTACAAATGAGGACAAAGGAAGCAATCAAAATCAACAAAAGAGCAAATGCAATAAAGTCTGTTAGCTTAATGCAGTACATGTAGCATTTTTTTATTTATTTACTATTATATAATAAATAAAAAGAAAACGGATGGAATAGAAAAAGAATAGCGCAAGCTAGTGTTAGAGGCCTTTTTTGCTTTTGTTAATTATATAATAATAAAAAAGAATACAGATTGAATACAAAAAGGTTAGAAAAGCTAGTTTTTTCTATGCAAGTCTAAAAGGGACAAGGTTTTTTTTTTTAAGAATAGAATTAGAATAGAGTGCTAGAGTTAGAGGGTCAAATAAAGATGGAAGAGATGTGGTTTTAGCCGATTCTTGAAGATGGCTGAGGACTCAGCTGTTTGGATTGAGTTAGGCAGGTCATTCCACCAGGAGTGAACATTTCATTTAAGTCTGTGAAAGTGATTTTGTGCCTCTTTGGGATGGCACAAAGCAACGGTCACTTGCAGAACGCAAGTTTCTAGAGGGCACATAAGTCTGAAGTAATGAATTTAGGTAAAGGGGTGCAGAGCCAGCGACTTGGTTTCAAAGCGACTTCTGTGAGTGGTGCTACACTACGCTATCCATGAAATCTTACCAAATTTAGCTAATGTGAATTTACATTGGTAGAACTTATCCTGAAATTCATCCACCTAGAAAAGTAGTCCCTCCTCAAAAGAGTGATTTTACACCTTGTCTACTTGTTCAATGAATTGTTGTGGGCACAATCCAGTAATTTCATTGCGAATCAATCATTAGTGCAAAAAAGTGCATGCAGATTTTGCACCAGTTTCAAGTTGCTCACACACATTCACTGCACGAACAGAAAGCTGCTTGGTTCAAACCTGCTGGAACACTTTCCCCATAGACTTCCACTGCAAGCGCATTACTATACGTGTTTTTTTTTTTTTTGTTTGTTTGTTTACAGAACAAGGAAAAAGTCCACATTTTTGTCCAAAGCATACCACAGATGTTGTTGATAAAGCTTAAGTAGTATTTAACCCGGAAAAATGATAGAGCTCATTACTTATCTAACCTACATCGCACCACCTCTCTCCAGGCTGTCCAGGCTGGTTAAGGCATGCTGGGGTGTGCGGGCTTTTTGTCAGTCCGTCACTATGTGTTTATCAGAGAGGAATTCATGCTGCTGAAAGCCCCATCTGTCCTCTGTTCCTCCTGTCTGTGTGAATCTGTTCCACTTCTTCCTGAACACTATCCTGAGTCTGAGTTCTTGCTGTAGTGCTGTGACATACGAGCTGTGACACTGAGGCTGAAGATCTTTGGATTGGAATCTGTGTTTTGGACAGGTTTGCGTTGTTTAGGTGGAGAATTGCTTTCTTTCAGGTATTTGGAAGCTAGATGATGCATGCGTGTTGTGTAATGTTTGTCAGTGATGTAAAAAAAAAAGCATTATATTCAGCAAGTAGTACAAGGGGATGCGGTTTTTAGATGTAATTTTTGTGTGTTTATAGAAATATGAGGGTGTTTCAATGGTGGGAAGCCGAAGTAATCTTGGCTAAGGGCAGGGTGTACTTTTTGAAAACTTGTTGACAAGTTCCTAGATGGAAAATCCACCCAGTGCCAGATTTCCCAAGGAGACTAACTGTTTGGTACTAAATTACAACAGAGTCCTTTCAAAGATCTGACATAGACCATCTTAAAGTTATTTATCGCATCAGCCAAGGCATGATGTGCCCTGTCTTTGGAGTTCAGCCAGAACATTGCTGAATGTGTGTTTGGAACTGGAAATGCATCTTTCTGAATCTTGAATTCTCTGAATATTGCTGGTGAACATTTTAGAGGCATGTTGTTGTTGTTGTTGTGTATTTCTTTTTTTTTTTTTTTTTTTTTTTTTTTTTTTATCTGTTCAGATTTTAAAAGTCATGTAGAATATTTCAGCCTTCGATTGCTCCTTGTTGAAATTGACATTTTGTTTGTCTCCACAGGGTACAGAGCAGGTGACTGGTTTCTGCCGCAACCTTCATGATATGAATTCCACCGAGGGTCCCGTTTCCTGTTCCTCGTCTTTCTCCACATCTTCCTTCTCTTCATCCTGTGTGCCCAGCCCCAACTCACCCCTGCCAGCTCTCTTCACCCCACGCCAGCTCTCCGATGCTGATAAACTGCGTAAGGTCATCAGTGAGCTGGTGGACACTGAGAGGACCTATGTTAAGGTCAGTATTTGCTGTGCTTTCAAAGCGATGTTTCGATGTTTTAACATGTTAGATTTGACCGTGATAAACCTGCTGGATGAAAATCACTCCTGGTTTACAACTTCTAATATAAAAGCTGCACTGAAGCCAAACATGAATAAGTCTTTGACTCTCTCTGTCTACAGGACCTGAACATTTTGATAGAGCGCTACCTGAACCCCCTCCAGAAGGAGAGCTTCCTCTCACAGGATGAGGTGAGACAATAATTTTTTTTATATTAATTATATTTATTTATATTGAAAATAATGTATTAATTATATATTTTAAAATATAGAATTAATAATATCATTAACTTCTGAAAATATTATTGATAGATAAATGCGAATCTCTTATTCCCTCTGCACTCATAGCTGGATGTGCTTTTTGGAAACTTGGCGGAGATGGTGGAATTCCAAGTGGAGTTTCTGAAAACTCTGGAAGATGGAACCAGATTAGTTCCAGATTTGGACAAACTGGAGAGAGTGGATCAATTCAAGGTGGTTATATTAGTCCATTTTTTTTTTAATACATGATTTTGGATCATCTGAGTAGATGCTAAATATGATTGGCACCATAAGGTCACTATTGTCTCCTAATTGAATGTTTTATGATGAATCATTCAGTGTTTTCTAATTAATTTTGTTCTAACTTCCAGAAAGTTCTGTTTTCTCTTGGTGGATCCTTCCTGTACTATGCGGATCGTTTTAAGATCTATAGTGCTTTTTGTGCCAGCCACACAAAGGTCCCAAAGGTCCTTACCAAAGGTAATTCCACCGCACTTTCAGAGACTGGTTTACTAGCATTAGCACAATTAGCAATGTTTTAAAGTGCAGGGGAGCCCATGGTTCCTTGAGTACCATTCCTTGTCATTTAATTGCCATGTTCAATGACTAAACTTTACGTGGGCTAGTTTTATTAGTAGTTCTGAAGCCCTACCAACTGCCAAAGGCCAGTTTTCATAGTTTATTCAAAGCTGGTGGGGTGCTTTTACACTCTCACAAGCAAACAATGTACCCCAAAGCATTTAACTGAGGAATGATGACCCTCTTTAGGGGTCTACTGTGAAAAATGGCCATTTACCAAGGTACCAAAGCTCTTTTGCTGATGTATGTGAATGAAGATGTTTCCTGTGGGAAGAGTGGGTCAAGTTGACTGACTGAAATTTGTATGGATAAATGTGATTTGAAATTCCTGTGCCTTCCCATAACTTCTCCTCCACACTTTTGGTGCAGCTAAAACAGACCCGGAGTTCAAGGCATTCCTGGCTGAGAGGAACCCCAGGCAACAGCACTCTTCCACGCTGGAGTCCTACCTGATCAAACCCATTCAGAGAGTCTTAAAATACCCACTACTCCTGAGGGAGCTTCACTCCCTTACCGACCCTGACAGCGAGGAACATTACCATCTGGATGGTAAATATGGAGATTTAGATACTAATTGAGCATAATCTTAGGCCATGGGTGGATCTATTTGTAGTGTAATATGATGCAGCTCCTCTTCTGAGCTAGGTAAGCAGGTTTTGAAGACTTTTAAAAAGACCACGTCAGTGAAAATAGGATTTTGCTTGTCAGTGTATACTATAGTAGTTTTTTACCTGTAAAATGATTAGTCAATCAGTAGGGATGCACAATTAATCAAAATAAAACTGAAATCGCGATATGGCTTAGTGTACTTTATCAAATCACAATTCAATTAAATTTGTGCTTCGTGTTTCAGAGTGAAGCACGTCACTGTGTTGATTTACACCCGAGCAGCTCATGACCCAGTGTTTTCAGTGTCCGAGTAGATGCAAAATGAACTGAGATGCTCTGAGTTTGGGTGACTTATGCATTTGGGAATACCATCAAACATCTTTCCTAAACTTGTAATGAGAAGTGTTGTCAGAAGCTTTAAGGGTACTTGCAGTTTCCCTACAAATGAAATGGCTTGGTGGTTAAATGTTTGAAAATACAGTAATTGTATTGAAGTACTTTAAACATATATATTTTTTTTTAATACTAGAGAAATATTACAATAGTAATTTCTTTTTGTTTAATATTTCTATAATTTATTGCTGTTTTTTTCTTCTTCTGTGAAGTTATTTTGCCCAAAACAAGCACAGCAAACTTGGGATCTGTTTTTCACATTTTCAATCGCAATTGCAATTTTTTTTCACCCCCAGAAAAATCACAATCACTCCAACATATATATATATATATATATATATATATAAATAAATAAAAAAAATCTTGTAACTCTCTTAAATCTTTAGTTGCCATTTATTAAGTCTCTTATCTTTTTGTAGTTGCGATGAAAGCCATGAACAAAGTGGCCAGTCACATAAATGAAATGCAGAAGATTCACGAGGAGTATGGAGCCGTGTTTGACCAACTCATCAGTGAGCAGAGCTCGGACAAGAAAGAGGTACAGTTCCACTAGTCTCTCTTAGGTCTTTGTAACTCTGAAATTCGCATTTGTTGATACTACTTGCAACAAATATTGTAATGCCACCACCAAATGTCATGATGTGTGCACTGATGTCATCTAACATCTAAAAAAGTGAATGGATTGTGTTTTACAACATTGTGTACTCTTATCCCAGGTTGCTGATCTGTCAATGGGCGACCTCTTGTTGCATGACACGGTGGTCTGGATCAACCCACCCTCTTCTCTCATGAAGGGAAAAAGAGACTCAGAGCTGGCTGCGTTCGGTGAGTGTTTGTAAAATGTTTCTTCCTGAAATAGAATCCTGTTCTCTTATTCATTAGTCTGTTCCCTACAGTAATGGTTCTCTGCATCAGTAAAGGCCAGCTGTATCTTTGGGCACAATGGCATTAGAGGAGCCACCTTGTCCTTGGCTCTTAAGGCATTAAAGTTGCATTTATACACAAGGCTTTTTTTCCCCTCGGCTAAGACATTTTCGAAGAAGAAACTCTTCAGATGGTTTAAAAATTGGGTCAGTTTGCCATTGAAGTTGGCAGTATTTCACGGGGTCACGTTTTTACTCCCAACTCTTCTGAAAAGAGCCCCAAGCATCTCTATTGTGAATGTTGAGTGTTGTATGGTTTTGTTTCTTAATTTTTTATTCCCCCCCCCCAGTTTTCAGAACGGCAGTTGTTTTTGTGTACAAGGACTGCTCCAAGCACAAGAAAAAAATCGTAAGTGCTTTTTCACTTTCCTCATTATTCATTAATAGAGATTGGCTTTAAGTGCTTGCAGACTAGCGCTTTTAAGAGGTGTAGTTTTTTGGTTTTATTGGAGGGCACATTGTCGAGTGTGAAGCGAGGATGCCCTTCTCTTGTACTGGATTCATTTCTGTTGTCTCTTTGGCTTATTTCACATGGCCAACAAAACTCTGACCATTGACTCCGAGACCTTTCACTTGTTTGTGATTATTATAAAACTATAATGTGATGTCAAGAGTACATCACTTCCTGTTTTCTGTGTTCAGGTGGTTGATGACATTAAAGATGAATTAAGTGTGTTAATTCTCACAAACCTATTTCTGCTGTAACTTTGTCTCTAGGGTGGATCTCACAGAGCATCAATCCTTGATGAGAGGGACCCTTTTCGTTTTAGACACATGATCTCTACAGACGCTCTCCAAGTTCGCAACCTCCCTAGTAAGTATTGGTCTTCTAGTCTCATTCTTTTCTTACAGACCTATTGAGATTAGTGTGATATATTAACTTCATGCTTTAGATTCACTTTGATAATGCGAGTAATGTGTTTTACATCCCATGTGCCCTGATGACACTTGTTGAGCATAGTTATGTTTGCTTTGGCTCAACTGGCTCAGGCCAGAATGTTATTCCCTATTGATGTTTGGGGGTCAAAAGGTCATCCTACATGAACTTGTAGTCTGCACTTTGGTTCATTGTCCCATGGTCTGTGTCTTCCATGAGGTTCATTAACCCTGTGCTGATCTGGGAGGTTTTGTACTTTACATGGTTTCCCACAGTCCTTTTACCAGCATACTGTTAACCTGGCGTATCTTTTGTTTCAGATTCAGAGGGGTCTGCAATGTGTGAGATCGTTCACATGAGGTCAGAGTCAGAAGGGAGACCCGAGAGGACCTTCCACATCTGCTGCAGGTAAGATGAGGTTCAGAACATCACACATCAACTTTTCTTACACAATTCTTTCATAATTCTCAAACTTCTTTGCATGAAATCCCTTATGAAAATTAACCATAGTTTTATTATAGTAAAAGTGTTGTAACCATGTTTTTTGGTGCATTCATTACCATTTGTATAACCACAGTTTTATTGCTAATGCCATGGTTAAACTATGGTTAGTGTAGCAAAACCATGGTTAATTTGTGGCTACCATGGTTTAACTATAGTAACATACTGGTTGCACTTTATTTCACACTTTATTTTGGCAAAACCAACATGCTAATCTACCATTTTAAGCTTATTCTTCTGCTGCTTCTGAGATCAAATTTCTAACAGTAACTTGTCCTAGAGTTTTTAAGAAACATGCTAGAAACATGTTAACAATACTGAAAAACATGTTTAAAACATTGTTAGCAATGTTAGCCGCATACTAAATGTTAGCAACATGTTCAGTCATGCTATTGCTGGCTTTTTTGCTGTCTATATAACCAAACTTTATTTTTTTGGTCAAACCAACTTCTAAGTATGTCAGTTTGGCCTGATGAACTTCTCTAGTTGATATAATGCAGTTGCATTAATATATTTAAGATTGGCTTAAGGGTACAAATACTTTTTGGGGCCACTGTAAAACAGTATTGCTGTTCTGTTCCTCACTAAAATATTTGAATGATTTTATTTTTTTATTTGTATATATTGAATTCTTTTTTTATTACTAATATTTTTAGCTCTCCAGAGAGTAAAAAAGACTTCCTGAAGACTGTTCATTCTATCCTGAGGGACAAACAACGCCGTCAGTTAATGAAGACTGAGAGTTTGCCTCCAAATCAGCAGTATATTCCCTTCGGAGGGAAGCGGCTTTGTGCGCTAAAGGGTTCACGACCCACAATGAACAGAGCGGGTATGTTTGGGACATCTGACGCAAATTGAACATTGATTACTTTTTTCTGCAACACTCCCCTTCTCTCCGCTCCTCTCCCTATATTCCTGCTAACTCTCCCACTGTGTCGCTTTCCATCTTACTCTTGTTAACATGATTAACGCCGCAGTTTTGTTTCAGGCTTTAGGGTGAGCTGATAATTACGTAACAAATTTAAATCCTAGTGTCCACTAGATGATATTGCTGCTTTCTTTCCTAAAGTAGAAAACTGTCTGCTGATATTTTTTTTTTTATTTAAAAAAAAAAAAAAGGATAGTTAGCATTCATGCTTTCTCCTCTTCTAGTTTCAGCTCCATCTCGAACCCTCGGCCGCCGGAAGCTGATCCGTAATCGTTTCACCATAGACACAAGTGTGGTTTTCGACGACGGCTCGTCCCACGAGCTCTCACCTATCTCCCAAACAGAGCCCCCGCTGTCTTCGCTCCAGAAACCCCAGCAGCCCATCCGAGACACAGACCGCTGGGTGGAGGATCAGTTCGACCTGCAGCACTACGAAAACCAGGATGACGTGAAGGAGACGGACATCCTCAGCGACGATGATGAGTACTGCCAATCCGTCCGGGGCCCTTCCTCTGAGCCTAGTCTGGAGGAGTCTTTAGAGGCCCTTTCAGTAGAAGGAGACGAAGACAAAGGTCTCAACGGACTTTCGGAAGACAAACCCCCAAAATCCCACGCCCCCCTGAAGCTGACCCTCCTGAGAAAGCAGTGCGCCGTGGAGGGTGTCGCATCCGAGAGGGACTGTGAGGTTATTTGGGTTCGCAGGGATGATTTTAAAAACAGCTGCAACGGCGACATCTTCTGAGCAGAGAGGGAATGTGCGAGCTGTGACATTTTGTTTTATAGACTTGTGCGAGAGTAAGGCAGAAACCTACTGAGTCCAAGCCTTCACGGACACGATGCACTGACAATCCTACTGAAAGCCAGAACTGAAGAACTTGCACCATAGAAAAACTTCTTGATGTTTCAAGGCACTCCACCCAAATATCAATGCAGACTTCCTGCCATTCAAGTCCAGACATTATAAGATGCCAACTGTACAGCCAATGTATTTATAGAGGCTTCGTACTGACAGACAGGCAGCTACATGTTCTTTCAGTTGATCTTTTTGTTTGAAACACAACTGTTCAGTTGTGGTTCATGTCCTCATTTTTATTCAGGGATTTGTGACTTGATGCTTCGTATAACCTCACTAGTTTTTCGTAATGGCTACACGCAGTGATTTTGCCGAGCGTGGCAACGTTCCCTGAAAATGTCATGACGGTTGAGCTAGCTTTATAATGCCATTCCTGTTACAGACCCAACAGTTCCTCGCTTGCTGTCTTTGTTCCCTTTTGTTCATAGGTCACCAGCAACCCAGTATTAACAATCACTGTTCACCGAACAAACGCACACAGAGAGAAATCATGTTCTACTTGAATATAGTAGAAAGAACTGCAATAATGTAATTTCGTTTATTTGTGAGGAAATCAAACTACCCCATAATCCTCACTCTGTGGGCTTTGGTGTGCTTGCGAAAAGACTTTTAGGTGCATAAATGAGGTATTTTAATTCAAAGCACCCCTACAAAGTGAAAAATGTAGCAGATTTGTCTGGTTCATAATGAATTTGTCTCGGTGAGAATGATTTTTGAAGAGTTTGGGTCTTTTATGGTATTTTGTACAATGGTAAAGATTAAGACACACATGTTACACCCTGCACGTGTATTTTAAAAATAAGAGATGCCCTTCCACGTGAAAAACAATCACTGCACCTTCAGTCATGGATCCTTTTTAGTGGAACTGACTTTAAGACAAAAGTGTCAAAACTCCTTGCTTTTACCCTCTGCCTTTTTGAGACTCTGTATGTTCATACTGTGGAAATAATTATTAACCTAAAGTAAATTTTCCTAATTTATATTTGCAGTTTTATCCAAATAACTTTGTACGCAGTCTGTTCTTTGTCAACGCGGCACCTGTTTGCTGTGTTTTAAATAAAGTTTGGTGTGATTTTTAAACGGTGACTTGTCTTATTAAATTAATTCAGCAGCGTCCCAATGTGCATACTATCCATCCTAAATTCTATGTGATATTAGTAATTTTCAATACTATTTAGGGCAGATAGGGTGGATACTATGCACATTGGGATGCAGGGTATGATTCAAAGGGAAAAAAGGTGTTGTACTATAATCTTACTGTGAAAATTTGACTCTTCTGATTGGTTTATTCAGTGCGGCTGCTGCTACCTGATTGGTCCCTATAACTAAAACCCACCCCCACACGTAATCTTAACCCTCAAAGGGAAAAGCAGGGGAATCATAATCTCACTCAGATTTTGATACCACACTGGAATGTTTATGAAAATGTCCTTGTCATATCAGGTACAAACACAAGGTGGCAGTGAAGCGCTGCACCAACTACTTTAACGAACACAAAACAGAATGTGGACAATATCTTTTCTGCATTTTCCACCCGCAGAAGTGTACAAATAAGTCATATTTAATGGGCACTGATCCAGTGCCAGCATTTCCTCCTCTCCTCTGCTGTGGGTTGTTTTTGTCCTTGTATGATGCAATAGTGTGTTCAAGCAAAGTAGTTGCCATTTGTAGTTCCTGCTCTTTATACATCGTTATATCAAGAACAGTTTGAATCATCAGATGTTCTTTTTATGGCATAAAATTCAGTTTTTCCACATTTTCTTAGGCTAGTTTCTGAAATGCATAAATTTCAGGGATCCAATAGGTATTAATTCTTATATATACATATACTAATATTTAAATTAATAATTTTATACAATGCATTTATATGTGTACATTAGATATATAAAACAATTCTCAACATTATAGACATGTACTATATATTTTGAAAAAAAAAAATCAAGTTTCATATAGATCCATAAGGCAGCAGTTTAAAAATCAAGTGCACCAGAACATAATTTTCTGCTCTGCTGTTGAGAAAACAATTTTGATTTAGAAAATGAAACACCATTTACAGTGTTTACAGTAAATGCAACACTCATAACCAGTTCTCTGCCATTGATTGAAAAATAAATAGGATGTTCCATTTGCTAAATAGCACATCACATTTCTATTTCAGGTAGCTGTCAGACAATGAGAGCCTGAGGGACGAACAATGTTATCAAAACGACAAACTAGGGACAGTTGTCCCACATCAATTTTGGAAATTTATGCTTTAGAAAAACTTTCTAATACTCCCAGAGCCCTTATCAGTCCTGCTCTGATTCTATGCAGTGTCTTGGAGAAATGCTATCCACCGTCAAGTAAGTACAGTGCGTTTTAATGCCATTTAATAAGCTAATCTATTGAATGCACTGGAATTGCATTGTTTTGACTCGGTAGATGGATTTCCTGATCCTTGAACTGCTTTATTATGGATTGAAAAATGATTTGTTGTGGTCGATCTGCTTTATGGATTGTGATTTTGTTTCACCTCTTAAAACATTTTTATTCTTTCCGCACACTTCTGCCTGCTGACTAGTCAATTTTAAAGAATAATAAATCATAAACATGTCAATAAATGCACTCTGGTGAAGGTGTGACCATGCATTATTTGAAATGTTCCAGGATTGAAACTGCAATTCTTCTTTACTTCTCTCCTACCAGCCACAGTTGATCATCAATATTAGCTTTTCCACTTGCAGACACCAACAACAGAGATTTGAAGAAGAAAAAGAGAAGAAATCATGGATGAGTTGCTGAATCAAACTAATGAAACATTCATCAGACTGAGGAGAGGAAGAATCCTATGTGTTGATATAGTAGCTATGATTTGTGCTTTTTTCGGCTTTCTCTGTGTAGCCGTGATCACAGGGTTACCAAGGTGGAAACTCACTGTACGCTCTGAATCATGGACAGAATATGAAGGACTTTGGACTAAATGTTCTTTTATCCATGATGCCAGTTCATTAACATGCAAAGCCTATTTAGATCCAGCCCTGTGGTCAGCTCGTTACTTTGTAACTCTCTCTTTGGTTCTAGCTGCGGCTGCATGGATCAGTTCACTCATGAGCATTCAGTGCACCCGTCTCGACAGTGCCAGGCGCTGCCTGATTGGAGCATCCTGTTTGCACCTGCTCGCTTCACTCACTACTCTCATCCCTGTGTCCTGGACGGCACTCAGCATCCTCCATGCCGATCGTGGTTTGAGCTCCATTCGGTTCCACATGGGGGAGGCTCTGTTTGTAGGCTGGCTGGCCTCGTGTTCGCTATGCACAGCCGGGTTGTTGCAGTGCTGTTCTGGGCCCCTCGTCAGGGCAGGAGAAGAAACAAGCATTGCTGAGTCCTCCAGCCATCGTGACATTAGTTTGGACACACTGTTCAGCTCAGCCAGCCTAGACTCTCATGCAAATGCATGCATTAGTGAATTGTAAAAATGGTTTAGTTGGTAACAGTAGTATTTTTTAATTCACTTATAAATAAGGAAAATAAAAACTGAAGGGATATTTCAATATGTGCTACAACTGATGATTTTGCATCATATTAAGGTGTTTAATTTAGTCAAATAAATACCATTTTAGTTTTATCTTCCTTTGCTCTTATAAGATTTGTCCAACAGGTGGCGTTGTGTGCCGCCATTTGGCAAAAAGCAAGCTTTTTAATTCACTGTGGCGTTCGTAGGTCCGATTCAATTTACTGAATCGGTTCTTTCCCATAAACAAGACCAAATTCAACCGAGTCATCACTTAAAAAAGTTACAAGAATTATTATGTTTGATTTTTGATAAATTCTGCTTTTCACTTATTTTAATAATAATAATAATAATAAATAAAAGGCTATGAGTTACATATTAACAATACGTATTACATATTTTTTTTGCTAAACAAAGTTATCATTTGCATCCAAGTGGTCTATACAACGCTTTGCGAATCATTTCGACCGAATCAATCAAAAGAATCGGTTCAAAAGAACATTTCGTGCGAACTAGGCTATATCATCACTGTTTCTGTGGACTGTTCCGTGCACGCATATATTTTGAACATGAACTAATTATGAGCAATTACCTAACTTCCTATGACAGGATTCAGCTCAGTTTGCCTAAAACGGATTGTGACATGTCACTAAATATGTAGCTAGTTTGAAAAAGAAAAATAGAAATAGAACACTAAACAAAATTTAAGACCCTACAAACTTATCTTCAATCTGTGTGAATTTAAAAATGAAGATACTGTCTTGAAGAAAGCCAAACGCTAAGCAGATTTTGCTTTAATCCTGCGTCTGGATCATGAGTCGGTCAGTGGCGCGCTCTCTTTACTATCCTCGCAGTGCGCGTGCGGAGTGCTACAAGTATTTGAAGCGATGAACAAAGGATATCAGCACAAAATCCTACCTGAAATATCTTGAAGAGTGCGTTACATCGTGGATTTTCGGGGAAAGGATGATAACGTGTTGTTTTTGAGGCAATAACCGGCTTTTTTCGAGGAGCTGTTTCCATTGCGCGCGATGGGAGGTGAATGGAAGTTGATGAGCGCGCGCTATGGTTCCTTAAATCCAGTTTTATGACATGAAGTTGATTATTTTTACCTCTTTTGATTACAGAGCCATGGAGAAGCGCAGAAGACTGTTATTTTTCCTTTTTTACTTGATGTCAAAGTTTTACCTTAGTGACCAGCAGGTCATACGAATTGGTAAGTGATTGTTTATCATGACTCGTTCATTGTCACCTGCAGTTATTGTTAATTCATAAACTTTCAGTGTTTGTTCAGCATCGATTGTCTTTGTTGTCACGTCACTGCTCTTTAAGCGACTTTAAGTGTTATTGCTTTTTAAAAATAGACCATCTATCTGATGTTTTTATGACCTCTAAATGCATTCCGTTTATTTGTCGTATCTGCATATCCATGTAGAATATGGTCTAAATGTTCATTTAAATGATCAGCATTGTCATTGATATATTTACTATAATAATCTGTTTTGTTACAGAAGTCTAGCTAAGGGTTAAAACTTTCTCAAAATGGGATAAAATCATTAACAAAGAATATCAGTCACTTGTTCTGTTTGTAATGGTTTGACCTTTCTTTACATAAGAAGTGTAGTTGGCAGGTCATCTTGAAAGTAAACAAACCATAAATGCATTCCTCATTTAACATTAAACCATCAGCATCATCATCACCGAAATGAGATTTGAGAGATTTGATCACTGGCTCTCCTCTGTGTGTTATTGAGATAAAGCGTCCTGTAGTCACATAGAGGACAGTAGGGTCTGATGATTGCTGCTGTCTGACTTACCATCACAGTAAATCCCCAAAGCAGTTTTAACAACCTACATTAATCCTCTTTCCTACCCAAGACTGATTTGATGTTCCTCTCCAATATGATGGGACTTCAGTTGAAACAGAAAGCTTGGCGTACTGCTTCTGTGGGATGGATTGTGAAATAATAGCATACATAATAGTTTATATGGGCATGCATCACCCATGCATAAATAAACTAGACATTGAAATTATCTACATTTAAATTTACTGTATAGATCTATTCTCTGGGTCATTTTTTCTAGGACTTGTGTATTGAGCAGAATGAAAGAGTAGCCTACTTTAGCCCCAGATGTAACCTTCTGACTGCCCTATTGATACCACAGGTATTTTATCAGTTCTCTCCCTGAGGGGACTTGTTTCGCCCACACCATGTTTGGACCCTCTTTATCAGAGACATTTGTCAAAGTTTATCAGATATTGCTGGTTTACAGATGTTCTGTCATCTTGAACACACAGTGATCTGTCTTTAAGATGGATGTGCATTGGAGCAACGAATCGTTTTATTAGATAAGCTCACACCCTTACACATAGACATGGATTTGGTTGGACATTGTGTATCGGGCTGGAGATACAGGAGACTGTCCCTATGTGCTCTTAAAAATATAGGTGCACCCAACTGCCATCTGTTATCTGAATGTTATGATTGGCATCTATAGCGTAAGTCGCTGGAGACACGGAGTGATGGTGGGCTTAGTTTGCATAATAGTGAGTCGTATAATGGATACACTGACATTCCTCTGCTTTTCACAAATGTTCATGTCAACATTGCTTGACAGGGTACAGCTAGTGCTTCTTTTTCACAGACTATGGGCAAAGTGTGAACTAAAAATAGATGTTGAATGATACAGATCTAGATTTGCAAGGTTTGCTTTTTAAAATTATTCATTTTAATTTTCAGTGACTCTAAATTAATTGTATAGACCATTTTGAGGGATGTAAACAACAATCTAAAACAATGGTCCGGATGCATTTCTGGTTTTACACTTTCAATTTCCATAACTTCTGAGAATTCAAAAAGGTCCACATTTTGATAAAAACATATTATGACAGCCGTGTTAACATTAGTTACAACTGAAGCCCCTCCTGTTACAGTTTTAAAATAGTTTGAGCAGGTGTTTCCCAAGGCACCCACCACTTTGAGATCACATGACCAGCTGAATACTACTTGCTTTGAGTGTGTTCCACTTCGGCTGTGGCTGGATGTAACGGATTATTTAGATTTGCCATTTGCAGTTGAAGGAGGAGTTGAAAACTGAAACATCAAGTCGGATACTTTCTGGTTCCCGTAGTGATCTTTGTGTCATGTTTGCATACTTAATCACAGATGAAGTGGATTAGTGGAATATTACATTTTTAAAAATATGATAACTTTATCTAATAACTTTATGATAATCCGATATGACAATATCTCCATATCAGAGATGTGAGTTGTTTTAATTTGTCCGTCATGTGGCAGCCACCATTTTGAGATCTCACGACCAGCTGAATACTATTTGCTTTATCTAGGTAACCCGTACTTCACACTTTTGGTAAATTAATACATTTTCCATCATTTAAAAATTTGCTAACACTTTAGTATAAGGACCAATTCTCACTATTAACTAGTTGCTTATTAGCATGTCTATTTTTAATATATTGGCTTTTTATTAGTACTTATAAAGCACATATTCTGCATGATCAAATTCTACATCCCTAATCCTACCCAATACCTAAACTTAACAACTACCTTAGTGACTATTAATAAGCAGCAAATTAGGAGTTTATTAAAGCAAAACATTTTAATGGTTTGTTAATAGCGAGAATTGGACCTTAAAATAAAATGTGACCAAAAATTTTATCTAAGAAACGCATATTGCATTTTTTAAAATATAGAAATATTTTAAAAGAAATCCTTATATTACACTCTAAACAAAAATGGTGCTAAATAACTCTAAAAGTGGTTCATTCATTGGCTTGTAATCATAGGGGAACCACATTTATAGGTTCTACACAGCACTTTTGTTTTGTCAAATGGTGCCATGTAGAACCATAAGAGGAGCTCACTCTTATATGTCTGCTATGAATGGGAATTTACTACAATAGCAAAAGCTGTTTTGAATCACTTTTATGATTTTCTGAGGTCAGAAAGTCCAGAGAGTTAAAGGAACACTCCACTTTTTTTGGAAATAGGCTCATTTTACAACTCCCCTAGAGTTAAACAGTTGAGTTTTACCGTTTTTGAATCCATTCAGCCGATCTCTGGGTCTGGCGGTAGCACTTTTAGCTTAGCTTAGCACAGAACATTGAATCGGATTAGACCATTAGCATTTGGTCATCAAAAATGACCAAAGAGTTTCCATAATTTTCCTATTTAAAGCTTGACTCTCCTGTAGTTACATCGTGTACTAAGACCGACAGAAAATGAAAAGTTAGAATTTTCTAGTCCGATCTGTCTTGGAACTATACTTGGAATTATACCTGAAAGTAGTCCCCAGCTACAGTCAGGTCCATAAATATTGGGACATCGACACAATTCTAACATTTTTGGCTCTATACACCACCACAATGGATTTCAAATGAAACGAACAAGATGTGCTTTAACTGCAGACTGTCAGGTTTAATTTGAGGGTATTTACATCCAAATCAGGTGAACGGTGTAGGAATTACAACAGTTTGCATATGTGCCTCCCACTTGTTAAGGGACCAAAAGTAATGGGACAGAATAATAATCATAAATCAAACTTTCACTTTTTAATACTTGGTTGCAAATCCTTTGCAGTCAATTACAGCCTGAAGTCTGGAACGCATAGACATCACCAGACGCTGGGTTTCATACCTGGTGATGCTCTGCCAGGCCTCTACTGCAACCGTCTTGCAGTTCCTGTTTGTTCTTGGGGCATTTTCCCTTCAGTTTTGTCTTCAGCAAGTGAAATGCATGCTCAATCGGATTCAGGTCAGGTGATTGACTTGGCCATTGCATAACAGTCCACTTCTTTCCCTTCAAAAACTCTTTGGTTGCTTTTGCAGTATGCTTTGGGTCATTGTCCATCTGCACTGTGAAGCGCCGTCCAATGAGTTCTGAAGCATTTGGCTGAATATGAGCAGATAATATTGCCCGAAACACTTCAGAATTCATCCTGCTGCTTTTGTCAGTAGTCACATCATCAATAAATACAAGAGAACCAGTTCCACTGGCAGCCATACATGCCCACGCTACCACCACCATGCTTCACTGATGAGGTGGTTTGCTTAGGATCATGAGCAGTCCCTTGCCTTCACAGTTCTGGAACAACATCCTATGGACAGATGAGACCAAGATCAACTTGTACCAGAGTGATGGGAAGAGAAGAGTATGGAGAAGGAAAGGAACTGCTCATGATCCTATTTATTGATGATGTGACTACTGACAAAAGCAGCAGGATGAATTCTGAAGTGTTTCGGGCAATATTATCTGCTCATATTCAGCCAAATGCTTCAGAACTCATTGGACGGCGCTTCACAGTGCAGATGGACAATGACCCAAAGCATACTGCAAAAGCAACCAAAGAGTTTTTGAAGGGAAAGAAGTGGACTGTTATGCAATGGCCAAGTCAATCACCTGACCTGAATCCGATTGAGCATGCATTTCACTTGCTGAAGACAAAACTGAAGGGAAAATGCCCCAAGAACAAGCAGGAACTGAAGACGGTTGCAGTAGAGGCCTGGCAGAGCATCACCAGGGATGAAACCCAGCGTCTGGTGATGTCTATGCGTTCCAGACTTCAGGCTGTAATTGACTGCAAAGGATTTGCAACCAAGTATTAAAAAGTGAAAGTTTGATTTATGATTATTATTCTGTCCCATTACTTTTGGTCCCTTAACAAGTGGGAGGCACATATGCAAACTGTTGTAATTCCTACACCGTTCACCTGATTTGGATGTAAATACCCTCAAATTAAAGCTGACAGTCTGCAGTTAAAGCACATCTTGTTCGTTTCATTTGAAATCCATAGTGGTGGTGTATAGAGCCAAAAATGTTAGAATTGTGTCGATGTCCCAATATTTATGGACCTGACTGTATATCATACTAGTTGCCTACTGGGGACTACTTTCAGGCGCTGCGTCATATCATTGCGCCCTGCTGCACCCATGGTATGGCAGCAAAGTTCCTTGATTATTACGCCGGAATGAGCGTATAGTTCCAAGCCATATCGGCCTAGAAAATCACAACTTTTCATTTTCCGTCGGGCTTAGTACACGATGTAACTACAGAACAGTCAAGCTTTAAATAGGAAAAATATCGAAACTCTTTGGTCATTTTTGAGCGCGATGCTAATCAGATTCAATGATCTATGCTAAGCTACGCTAAAAGTGCTACCGCCAGACCTGGAGATCGGCTGAATGGATTCAAAAACGGTAAAACTCAACTGTTTAACTCTAGGGGAGTTGTAAAATGAGCCTATTTCCAAAAAAGTGGAGTGTTCCTTTAAAGAACCTTTGCAGAATATGTGACCCTGGACCACAAAACCAGTCATAAGGGTCAATTTTTATACATCATCTTCAAGATTTAAACATCATACAAGCTGATTAAATAAGCTTTCCATTGATGTATGGTTTGTTAGGATAGGACCATATTTAGCCAAGATACAACTATTTGGAAATCCAGAATCTGAGGGTGCAAAAAAATCTAAATATTGAGAAAATCGCTTTCAAAATTGTCCAAATAAAGTTCTTAGCAATGTATAATACTAATCAAGAATTAAGTTTTGATACATTTGCAGTAGGAAATTTACAAAATATCTTCATGGAACATGATCTTTACTTAATATCCTAATGATTTTTGGCATAAATGAAAAATCGATAATTTTGACCCATACAATGTATTTTTGGCTATTGCTACAAATATACCAGTGCTATGACTGCTTTTGTGGTCCAGGGTCACATATAAGCTAGGGGCTTAAAATAGTTCACACAAAACTGAAAATTCTGTCATTAATTACTCGCCCTCATGTCATTACCCGTAACCCATAAGACCTTCGTTCATCTTCGGAACACAAATTAAGATATTTTTGTTGAAATCCAAGAGCTTTCTGATCCTCCATAGACAGCAATGCAACTGACACGTTCAAGGTCCAGAAAGGTAAGGACATCGTTAAAATAGTTCATGTGACATCAGTGGTTCAGCCGTAGTTTTATAAGCTATGAGAATACTTTTTGTCAAATTTGTATAATTTGTAAAATGTTTTAGAATTTGTCTTAATCTAAAATCCTAATTTGTGTTCTGAAGAAGAACAAAGGTCTTATGGGTTTGGAATGACATGAGGGTGAGTAATTCGTGACCGAATTTTCAGTTTTGGGTGAATTAACCCTTCGGGTTCTTTGTATGGCAGTGGTGCTATATTAACCACTCCAAAGAACTAGTGAAGAACCTTTTTTTGTGTGTGTGTGCAGTGACCTAATAAAAGCTTTAATTTACATGGAGAATGGCAAACGTAATTTTTTTGAGGACACATGACAAGCTGAATACTATTTGCTTTATCTACAGTATCTAACCCCTATATTATCAGATACTTTCAAATACTAAATAAATTATGGCTTTATCATGGCTTTAATTGATTATCACATTTCTACAATGGCACAGTAACTGTAAACTGTGTGTTTACGTGATGCCAGTGAGACCAAGACAATGCCAATACAAGTGGTTCGATACAGTCATCTAAAAGTTTCAGCATGAAGGAAAAAAATAAATTTGTTCACTCGTCTACCCCGGAAATTAAATCATAAATGTGTCCTATATAGGATGTCTGCTGATGCCATTTATCATCCCACTGGTTACTAGCACAGATTTTGTGACCGTATGGCAGCAATTTTGTTAGTGTCGGGCTTTGGTCCAACTGTGTCGGGTAGAACCATTACAGCATGCATTCTTGTTTAAGATCTCTATAAATCTTATTATTATTGTCCAACTCTGCACAAATTACTGTTTTTAAAATCTTAGAGAATATTTTGTGAATATAGAGCTGCATCAGCTCATTCCTGAGAGTGGTTTAAAATAATCTCTGGGCTCTGGAAGTATCACAGTGTTGACTGAGGGAATGTGCAGTGCTGGTGGAAGTATTTCACAGGCTATGAGGGGAAATTAATCCTTTTAGATGTGGATCCATGTGGCCTCAGATGTATGTTCAGCACTGTGAAATGACACTGCTCTTTGACCGTCAGCAGAATTTCCCTAAAAGTCTGTACGGCTGTGGTGAATTAGGAACCTGGTCTCCAAAGTCGCATCTTTTTGAACACTTTACGAAGTATTTGTCAAATAATCAACGACTAATGTAGGTTGTAAACATTTGCATCAGAACATACTCACTTTTATTGAGCCTCTTATAGATTGAGCTTGAAATAACAATAAACGAATTTGAGCATTTAGAATGAGCCCCATGAGAAAATCAAAGGGTTCGATCACAGTGGCGGAGAGAATGGAGAATAGCTAATGTCTCTGGCTCTTTCTCTACGAGAGCATTGGTATGCATGCTGACTCCTCATCCCTTTGTGTTTTCTTGTGTTTGTCAGAAGGGATGTGTTTGAACAAGATTTCATGAATTTGAATGAGAAAGACGTTTTTTTCTTTGATGATGCATTTGGCCTGTGTGTTTGCTGAAATCATTGTGATGTCTTTATGAAGAGTGTGTGGAATACATCATAGACAGTGACAGAAATGTTGAAAAGAAGAACAGAGAGAAAGAAAGACTGTGTCCGAGATGACCTGAGTATTCAGCAGTCACTTGTGTGCAGGTTTGTGTATGTGTTTGAATGTGTGCATGCATGCATTTGTTATTGTGGGCATTTGTGTATTAGAAAGGTTCTAGACTAATGACCTTGATTAATCAAGAACTGCGTACATTGCATTTATTCATTTGTCAGATGTCTTTATCCAAAGCGACTTAGTGAGGAACATTTTAATAATTTCATCATTAGAGCCACAATATTTGTAGCAAAGTATTGAACTTTGAAAGTAATTTGACAGAAAGTATTATATAAATTGAAGTAATTTAAAGATTCACTGAACAGATTTTAAAAAGTTTTAACTGATATTTTTTGAGAAACATATTATTGAATTTTTTTCTATTCAAGTTAATATTCAAATGTACAAATGTGATTTTTAACATGAAATTAAATAGATATTATCCGTATTTTTTAATCTGGTAAATAAAACAGATTATTGGAGTTTGTTTTACAAGAAAATAATATTTCAGTCTTTCAAAATGTAATGTTTTATTCAATACGTTAATTGCCATTTTTTTGTAATTATATGTGAAATTTCCTAGCAATTTCTGTTTTAAAGTAAATCCTACAACTTTTTTTTCAGTGCATTTTATGTTATTGATTATATTGTGTGTATATATATATATATTAGTGCTGTCAAAGTTAACGCGTTAATAACGCGTTAACGCAAATTCATTTTAACAGCACTAATTTTTTTAACGCGCGATTAACGCAGCGCGTATTTTCTGTTTGGCCTGTGGCCCAACCCGTAGTTGGAGAAATGGAGATGCACAGTGTTGCCAACTTAGCAACATTGCAGACCTCTTTAGCGACGTTTTTCCCTTCAAAATAGCGGCCAAACCTGGTTTCTGAGAATCACCGGTACTGCCCATAGACTGTATAAAAACAGGTACTGCCGCGCGAGCGCGAGGTCTTGCTCTCCCAGCGCGTGCACATCTCTCTCTCTCTGCGTCTGCTCAGTTTCTCTCCCAGCGCGCGCACACCTCTCGCGCTCTCTCTCTCGCGCTCTCTCTCTCTCTCTCTATCTGCGTCTGCTCTGTTCAGCGCGTGGCAGAGAGGACCAGCGCTTTCAGTTAAACACAGATACTATGTTGCTTCTCTAATTTTACATGCAAGTATAGCCGAAATCACAGCACAGCTATTGTCTTTATCTTATGTGTATTTGATTTCATCAGACGACGGTGCGATTATCATGATTTTTTGTGCAGATTAACATCTTGGAAGTGAGAGCTGGTTATGTAGTCTCAATGGGTCGCATTTCAGTCACTATTTCATATTCATTCCGTTGTCTGACAACAGAAACAGTCAAATATATCAATGAAAACAGTTTTATTGCATTTGCATTTATGCATTTAGCAGATGCTTTTATCCAAAGCGACTTACAGTGCATTCAGACTATGCATTTTTTATCAGTATGTGTATTTTATTGAGAATTTAGCTTCATCAAAATACAGTATGTGGGCACAGAAAGGGAAACAAATGTAATAATAAATGTACATTTTGCATTTTCAGAAGAAGAGCTGCCCTGTGTGCAAAAATGTAAACAGGTTTATGTAAATTGCTCAGTGCAAAGAAAGAGAAGTAATGGGAACCTGGAATTTATTTTTTTATGTGTCTAATAGACATGAACAAGTTCTTTGAAAAACATCTATGATCTTTGAAACATACACTTCATGCTTTATGTTGACTATGGTTTCAATAATAATATACATACATTTGCATAAAGCATCCATATTTGTCCATGCCCATGTTGATTAGAGTATTAAAAATTTGAAAAGTATTAATTTAAGGTACATTTAGAAGAAATAAAAATGTGTGATTAATTGCGATTAATCACGAGTTAACTCATGACAATCATGCGATTAATCACGGTTAATTTTTAAAATCGATTGACAGCCCTAATATATATATATATATTTATTTATTTATTTATATATATATATTCATCCATGTAGGGGTGGGCGATATGACCAAAATCTAATATCACGATATGAGTAATTTTATTTCACCATAAGGATAGGCAAAACCAAACAAAAACAAAACAAAACTGAAGCTCACTGAAGACACATAAACAGTCAGCGATTAAATAAGAATAAGAAACTAATTACAAGCAATAGGAGAAAAAACTACAGAAGAACAAATACAGGTAAATGCGAAATTCTACATACATTGTATGAAGTAATCAAATGTATAAAACACTGTATATTCTTCACTGTGTAAGTTAAATATTTAGGGGTTCAAGCACGTAGCAGTGAAACTCTATTGTAATTGTTAGATTGGCCAAGGATCAGCAATCTCCATGTAAAACTGATCGTGCAGACCAAACCGTAAGTTGTAGAGACTTGAAACTTGGAGGGATGGTAGTACTCACATGGCCTACAACAGTGGTTCTCAACCCGCGGCCCGCGGGCCGCATGCGGCCCGTCACGAATCCAAATGCGGCCCACCATGCTGAATGTTACAGTCTATGTGCTGAACACAATTAAAAAATAACTTTCAGTTTCATTTTATTCATTTTAGTTTTTACATTAGGCTACTTTAAAAATGTACTAAACAAATATAAGCTATAATGTTTTTATGTAAAATAATTTAGTTTTTCATATATTATTTTCAGACATGAGCAGATATATGTTACTCACGTAATTAATGTTATGCGCGCACTTTGGCAGAATTAAATTCAAATAGTCATCAGCAGCCATTAGTTCTGTAAAATTGAGCATCAGAATGGACAAATTTGTTAAGGGAGAAAACGAAATGTGGAATGCCAGCGAAGGAACGCATTCAAACAAGATCGTCGCAGCATCAGCAGTGAAGAGAGTGCTGGACTTTCGGCATCATCTTTCGGTTTGCCCCGCGCCACTCACTTGAAGATGTTCAGGTAAAAATAAACACCCATAGACTACTACGCAGCAATCATCCTTAATTACAGAAATGTGGCAAAACATCTCTGGAGAGAACCTCAGATTATTAAATTCGAAAATGCTTTCCATATTTGGATCAACATATAGGCTACATTTGTGAACGCGCACATTCTGCAATGTCGCGTGTCATGTCACGCTTCCGTGCGCATCTTACGATCACAACTTCATTTACTCCTTTCGAGCAGAATTTCACAAAATTGGTCAGCTCCCGACAGCATCAGGTGTTTTATTAATGGTGAGTAGATTTATTTATTTATTTCAATAAATGTAATCGTTTAGATATCATAATATTTAGGCTATAAATAATATTATAAATCTGGTTGGTTTGTATTGATGACGTAATATGTAAATGACATGCGTGCGGCCCGTGAGACTTGCACTTGGACCATAGTGCGGCCCGGTGGAAAAAAAGGTTGAGAACCACTGGCCTACAACATCACCAAGGCTCACCCCAATTGGCCTGACAGGGCGCTACAGCAATCAAAAGTACGAAATCGCTCAGAACTCCTAAACTGCCAGCACTTTGGATTTTTTGAAAAACCTTCATTTGCAAACTAGTCCTAGGTTTTTTGCCCGATCGGAACGAAACCAGTGCAGAAATATACTCTGAATATCATTTGAGGTCACAGGAAAAAAATTGCAGAGCTTGGCCACATGGTGGCGCTATAAGGTGAAAAAAAAAAAATGGCCATAACTGCACAACCATTTGGCCTATAAACACAAAAATCGCTGTGCATGGTCTTGGTCCAAAGTGCCACAAGTGTCTACAAGGACATTTGCGTATCTCAAAAAACATGGCCGCCATTGGCCGAAGAAATTTGAGCACCTATTAGGTGATCGGATTGAAACTCAGCGGGCCTGTTTGACTCGAGAGATTTGAAATAAATTGGCCACTTTGGGGGGCGGGGGGGTATATCTAATTTTTCAAGGCCATAAATGACTGTACATTGCACAGTTTTTCGCACATATTAGAGCTGTCACGATTCTTCGATTTTAGTTGACAAGTTGATTTTGAAAAATCATCGACTTCATTTTGCTCGCGTCGACTAACCGGCAAAATACCGGAAGTGCCGCATTTCACGGACGAGAATCCATAAATCACATTATTAGACTATTTTCCAAGGCTGCATGATATTAAACCCATTTAAAAATAATTAAGCATAATTGTGAATTCACAAACGCTATGATTTAATTAAATAAGTATATGCGATGCAGTTCTAACACAGTATATGCGCTGTAATTATTTACATGCCTGTAGGTTAAGTACGTGCGTCTCACAGCGGCTCCTTTCACAGTAGTTCCACAGAAACTTATCATTTACATGTGTGGAGCATCTCAAACTCCATCTCTGCATGTTGTTGTGAGTTTGGGTTTATTATAACGTTCATCTGGGAACGCAACGTGCGCCATTTCATCAGATTTGTAAAGTAAATAATTTATAAACCTGTGCAAACACAGGAGAATACATCGCGATTTCAAAATAAAAGCTCAAACCCTCACTCTGAGTTTACACGTTTTGATGTCCACATATTCATTTAATTACAGTGGCTATAGCATTTCTGTCCTAAAGAAATGGCCAAATATTAAAGATTAAGTGGACATTTTAATTAAATGGTGCTTGGTCAATATTAAACAAGGATTAGATCGCGCAGTAATGTTTAAAAATAATCATCAGGCCGTCGGCGCCCCCTGCAGGCCTTTGTTGTTTTGGGTTATCTACATTAGCTCTATTGTTTATAATACATTATGGATTTTAACAGTTTTGTTCAATAAACCATATGATTTCTTGCTTTTGATACTTTATTTGAACTAATTATTATTGCATCATTGCTATTATATATGTATTTTAAGTCATTTTAAAAGCTATTGTTCACGTACATTTTTTTTTTTTACCACAAAAAAAATATTATAATTATAGGGCCCTATGAAATCCGCTTTATTTCCAAATTCAGTTTTTTCCATTTTCATTTTTCTATACTCTGTTTTAATGTTTAAATTAAATTGTATTAATCAAAAAGCCTGTCTAATTAATTGAGTTTTACAGTTTTATCTGTACCAAAATCTGTTTTCCATTATTTTCTGGATTCCATTTTAATGGTTCCATTAAATTTTAATAATCAAAAGCATCTCCAATTCTGGTAATTAATATTTCTGGTAAATACTCCTTTATTTAAAATACTGATTATAATTTTATTATTAGACTAGAACACGTGGATATGTTGTCATTCTTACACTATAATACTGAACTTTGATTTCAGTGATTTGGACTGAGATGAGATGGACACTTGCTTCTTGCACTCTATGTTGCACTTTACTTTTGCTTTAAAAAAGGATTTCATAGAAATTTGGATTTAATTTGGTTTAATAAAATATTCTTAAGTAATTTTTTTTTGGTGGGAAATTAATCGTTTAGATTAATCGATAAATTAGTCGATAGATTAATCGAAATAAAAATAGCCGTTAGTGGCAGCCCTAGCACATATACGTGATATTCGTATCGTATCCTCATTCTGGACAACTTTGCCCACTGCTGTCAATCAAATGGTTTGTTAAATAATTGAACTAGTCCTAGGTTTTTCACTCAGTCTGGAAAAACAACACTGCAGTACAATTCTCTGGACTCTCTAGGTCAATAATTAGCAAAAACATGTTGAAATTTATCCTTTGGGATAGGGGTGCTCCGATTGATCGGGGACCGATCATTATCGACCGATAATCGCATGGGGACATTTGATCGGCGGTCTGTAAAAGGCCGATCTCAAAAAACCGATCTCTAAAAAAAACGATCTCGCGCGTGCCGTAAGAGGTTTGGCATGACATGCAGCGCACTGTCTCAGTCTCTGTCTGGCACGGGTGAAATCATTATAATGCTGAAGGTGAAGTGCAATTCATATTTATTCATTGAATAACATATAAAGTAATTTGAAACTTTCTGTGAGACATAATTTCATAAACAGCCTGTGTAAATCACCACGCGTGCTTTCTCTCTCAAAATGCGCAAATGGCTTCAAATCATCGCGTCTGCATTATAAGCGAGCTGCACGCTGCACAGTTGACACAGGAAGTGTCACTTGCACAATAGAGGCAGTATCGCATCGTTACTAAAGTTTATAAACTGCTTTTCTTGTTAATTCTAGTGCGTTCCAGGAGCGGTGCGTCTGCAGCAGAGCAGAGATCGTTTCCGCACCGAGTCTATCTTTGCTGTGCTGCACGCACTGAATTAAAGTGACAGCGCATTGTTTGCAGTAAATATGCACATGGATTGACACGAAAATGTAGTAATTACACTACACTATGAATAGGGTTGGGTACCGAAACCCGGTACCATTATGGCACCGGTACCTATGTAACCGGTATGTACTAGAACCGAATCAGAACGCAGATTTCGGTGCCTCATTTCGGTGCCATGCCTGAGCGATTGATTAAAATATTTGTCCTTTGTTTCTCCGAAACGCACGTAAGAAGCATCACAGGGTACAACTACAAATATTTCAGCAAAATTTATATTTTCGTCAGAGTTATTGCCTCTTATTTCATTGCGCGCCGTCTGTTTGGCGCGCATGCGCACGGCGGCGCTCATTCTGAATGAAGTCTGTGAAGTTTAGCAGAGAATCGCAAAGTAAAAGCTCACGCACTTCTGACAGCAAAATGGAAATATTTCCATGGATCTCTAACATTTACAGATGGAGAATATACCTGTGAATTGTAAGTTATGCATTACGGAAAACAGCAAACACATTAAACAGCGCGAGGAGCATCTCTGTCAGCGGCACACGCAGCCTTTCTGTCAGAGCCGCTTTAAACTGAAACTATAAACTATAGGCTACTGTATCTTACCAGTTTTTTTTTTATAGCCCTTCATATAAAGCTTGTCACATGTTTAGAACAAATTGTATTATGCACTTTCTCCGCAGTTCAGTCTGTGTCCTCCCTAGATATTTTATCAGATGCGCTCGTATCAAACTACTGTATATCAATATTAACTGTATTGCTTCATAATAACGTATCGATTATAAAGAATATATCAATATATCGTACAAACTCTATATACCGCCCAGCCCTAGCTTTAATTAAAATGCCTAAAGCTAAAATTCTCTTGTATTCGCGTTTTTAAACCTGTTTAAACCAACAAAATAGAACATTATAACGTTTTTAGTCCACAACACCAGTTAAATGTTTCCTTTTGTGATCTGATAACTTCTTGTCACAGAATGAGGCAGAAAATATGTTCCATAGGCTACTAATGCATTGATTAGCAATGGATTTTAAATATACTTAATTATTATGAAAATACCAGAGATGGCTTGAATAACACAGACAAGCTATATATTGTCGTAGTCGAGTGTTTAATGTATTTGTTTTATCATTCAAAACGTTTATATCTTCTGTTTACTCAGTTACAGGAATAGCAATGCCTTTCTCCATATTGGAGATTTCCTGGAGCTTCATTAGTTCCATATACAGTGTGTGTGTGCATGTGTATAAATATTAATATAAATATAAATAAAACAAGTATCGGTTCAGGCACCGTTTAGGCACCGGCACCGTTTTAAAAGTATCGATTTGGCACCGGTATCGAAAAAAAACCAAACGATACCCAACCCTAACTATGAATGCATATAATTAAAGTCTACTGTGTTTCAGAGTCATCACATATGGCTTTTTGGCTAGGTTTAAAGGAAAAGAGTACTTTTAGATAAGACGATAATAGATGGCACTCGTGGAGGTATGAAAGCAAAGTTCTTTATAAACTGCAGGATTGCTTGTAATAAAGATTTAAATGCAAAAGAAAATTCAGTAGAGCTGACTGTTTTTGCCAGTCATAAGTTAATTTAGAATGTTTGTGATAACATAAGTAGTTTAAATGTTTTGCCACTTGCTTGAGCAACTTAATATATAAATCCCAAAGTAGCCTAAATGCAAAAGTAAAAAGCATTGAATAATGTGTTTATTATATTTATTGCATTTAAACACATCTATAAAGATTGTATTACTGTAAAAGAAAAAATAATCAAAATGAAAAAGCATTTATTAGTAACAATGTTTGGATTTGAAATCAAAATAAAGGATAAATGTTGTGTTTGTGGTAAACAGATGGATCAGTAGTGGATTCCTGTGTGAAATCAGGCTTGTGCTGTGTGTAAGCTTTTCTGCAACAATTTCACAATTGTAAAAACAAAAATGCACTGGATGATCAAACATTTAGGTGAGATAAATGTATATTTTTGAAAAATGTCTAAAAATGCCCCCTCCACCCCTCAAATTAAAAAATCCTCTCTCACAAGAGTCACCTAAGAGGGGAATTCAGGCACTGAATAAATGTCTAAAAATAGTGATTGGAGTATCTCTATAAATGATACTACATGATAAAAAGAAGGCTTTAAAAAGATCGGTATCGGTGATCGGATCGGCAGATGCTGGTTTCTGTGATCGGCAATCGGTGATCGGCCTCAAAAATCCTGATCTGAGCACCCCTACTTTGGGATATCCTTTGGTATAACGAGGTCGTTTAGAAAAGGGGCCTGTCCAAATCCGATAAAGCCTAAAGGAAAAACTTCACAAAACCTGGTGAGCACATATGACTAGAGGTCGACCGATTCATCGGTTTTGCCGATTAATCGGTACCGATAGTTGATTTGCAGAACAATCGGTTATCGGCAAAAATCCATGCCGATAGTTTTCGGTGTTTTTTTTGTTTTTTGTTTTTTCTTCATGTTGCGTCTGTTGCTGGAGTGGTTGAGAATGGTCTGCTATCATTATACAGTATGAGAGCGGCCTCTAGAGGCGGAAATCACTGACAGCACATGTTGTTTGTTTTGGCATGTGACACTGCGCGCTGCACAGAGCGGGAAACTTCAAACGCGCATTTAAATGCAGCCGACAGAAAATCCTGCCGCGGAACAGAGCGCCATTCACATAGTTTCCCATTAAATAACATTATAGCCTATTTGTCCCAAATCATTGTTAATGTACATAATGACTTCGCCCTAGGCTATAAATTATGTATTGTGCATTTTTCAGCAAAACGTTTGTCTTTCCGTGGCTCTAATACAGTCTGTATGCTTCATATAGAGAGCTGTAATACAGATTGCGCTTTCTCTTTCCGTTTGCTCTGTTATTTAAACACAGAACTTCAAACTCATTTATGACACATAATTCATTCTTGAAGCAAACTTATGTCCGTTTGGTGATTAAATAAACAGTTTTAGACCGCTGCTTAAATTGAACGTGACGCGTCTGGTGTGTGTGTGTGTGTGTGTGTGTGATACCCGTGACTTCTCCAAGACGCAGCGCTGTGCTTTTGCACAGTGTGTCACTCACTTGCATATTTGTTTATATTTTAATTAGATAATCATGCAGTGTTCTAAAATAGCAGCAAATAAAGAGTGCACATACAATATCAATAACCTGTGCATGTAATTTTAATATGGCCTTTTGTAGGTATTTCAAGATGGCCATCTTTAAGCATGACTGTTGAAATGAAATGGTAATACTTAATAAGAGTCCATTTGTAACATTAACGAAAGCTGTAGAAGTATTGTTCCTTGTTAGAGTGTGTTCATTTCATTTCACCATTTACTAATAGGCTTCATTTTTAAATTTTAAAGTTTCTTCTTTTAACATTTGTAAACTATGAAATAACTTTAATAATCAATATAGTAATAAATATTAATACTAAATTTTTATTCATTTATAAAGTATAGTTCAGTACTGTTACTGTTTTTTTTTTAAATAGTAAAGCTCTATTTAGTTTTCATTCAGTATCTATTTTAAAAACTATCGGTTGATTAATCGGTATCGGCCAGTGTGGTCCAACCTAGCTATCGGTATCGGTAAAATCCACTATCGGTCGACCTCTACATATGACATGTGATTCTAAACAAGCATGCAAAGTTTTAAGGAGATCTGACTAAAGGTGGCGCTATAACAGTCATAAACGGCAGAAAATATATTTCTATGGTAAATTACCTGGATTTGTCAAAAATGCTTTTTTTAATCATTGACTAAGGTGGTTACAGGCTTGCTAAATAATATGTAATGTCTTTTTCCTTATGTGCTTGCGCTTGAACTCCGGTAATTGCTGCTTGCAGCTATATTTCTTCTTATTAAAGTTACAAAAGTGATTTAGTCAAAAACAGTGAGAGATTTTCTCTTTTTTGCTTAACATGAATGACAGACAGCAGGAATATTAGACTGCTTTCACTTTAAGAGCTGCCCATATCCAATATAGCGTACATGTGTTTTCTTTTTCAGCTGTTTGCATTAACTTAAGACCTACTGTATTTATGAGGATACTTGTAAAGACGATCATTTTGTCACATACAAGTGTGTATTTAACTGTTCAAGGCCTATAAAGTGGCAAAAATAACAATACTCGTTTGTTATTTTTCAATACTCCCGCACTCTATGGGCACCATCTTCTCTTGGGCTATTCAGATCGACCTCTATCCAATCAATAACTGATGGAACCAAGTCTTTGGCCTACATTTTTTCTTTTTCGATAATCTGTTTGGATGTACATCACAATATGGAAGACAAGATCTGGTGCTACTTCCATTTTATTGTGAATATGTCATATCAATAGAAAACCTGTTTTATTTTATGTGGAGTGGGTCACTCCCTTATGAGCGCTGCAAGGTTAAGATCATGAACCGTGTCATGCAATTAACAAGTTACTAATTATACTTCATATAGTGTTGTCAGCCAGCGCTCTAAACAAACAACTAAACAAAACAAGCAAACCAACTGGATAAATTAAATATCCAAATAGGCAGTCCCTGCTGGAATGACGAAACAAACTATGACTCACAAAATGCCTCTGTGTTCATCCACGATCCAGTCATGACAGCTAGACAGCTAGCGGTCACAGTGCAATGCAGCATGAAATAGAGATAAACAGACAAAAAGGATCACAACAAGATAAACAAACAGTTTCATTTAGCAGTTAGTAAACAAACTCCATGTATCCAGGCCATCAGGTGTGTCCAGCACAACTGTGATGAAGAAGATCTAGAGAAATCTGAACCAAAATGTACTTAACTTGAACTCACCATGATTAATTATCTGATTCAAATAAGAATAATTACATTGAGTGGAGCAAAAGGGAAACTCATCATCAACATTAAATATTGATTTTAATCATATAACAATACATTGTATTAATAAGCCCCATTCTGCCCTCTGCATTTGTGAAATATTTTCTTTTGAAACTGTTGAAATTTGTTGTTCTTTTTCCAAAAAAATGTGGATGCTGGATACAAACCTTTCCACATCCATCCTGAGCATTCAGTGTGTTCTTGCTGTAATGTTTCATTCTAGGACTGATTGTTGAGTGGAGCATTCTGTCTGGATAAGAGCAGTACGGTTGATGACAATGATATATTGTTAGAACTGACAGATATGTAACATTGAATAGCATAAATCGAACATCTCCCGGAATGATTCGAGGGAAAATGGAAAACAGTACCTGACTGAAACCACAGAGAAATGTTTGAGATCCTTCATGGAATTACAAGGTCAAATGCACTTTAGAAGACTCAAAAAAGTCACTGAATATTCTTATTGTGTGCCAAAAGATTTGGGCTACGTCCAAATACACTATTTCCCTACTATATAGTAGACAAAAACCCAGTATTCAGGGAAAAGTTCCCGGATGGTCTATTTTTTCTTGAGATCCTCTTGAGATTCATGTGATTCTGAAGTGTGTATCCCATTCAGCCACGGGAGGGGAGTTGTGAATAGCAGCAAAATTATTGTTGTTGGTCACAGGACTATAACAACAAGATGAATATAGTATGTCAGGATTACATTTATATGACACGCATTCAAACTATATGGAACTTTTTAAATGGTGACAAAGTATGTAATTATTTTAAAAAGGTACTTTGTGTGTGAGAATGTGTTTTAGACGTGGTGTCACTTTCAGTGCCATTTTGTTTTTGTTTCATGTCTTGGGGTTTAATCGTATTCAGTTCATTGAAGCTCATTGAACTCAGTAATTGAGGAAAAAATTAAGGCACTTAAAGACCAAGAGCATTTCAGGGCTGCATTCAGACAATCTCCAAAAGGCCTTTGAGATGTTAATTTTGGTAAAAATTTTACTTTTGACTATAAAGAAATGTTAAAGAAAATCTTTTGACTATAATTGCACACATTTTTTATTAGGGTATATATTACAGCTATTTGCTAAATCTCCAGTATTTTATGAATGAAAAGACCTGCTGATTCCTTCATCATCCAGTTCCTAGAGAAAATGAAAATGCATAAAATGTGCAAGAATGAGAAAGAGACACAAAGAACTTGTAAGCTAAAAAAGACAATGCATCCAGTAGCACAGTCTGGGAATGGTGACAATTACCCATAATTCAGCTAATTTACATCAATTTAAATGTGAAAACCGCCTAACCTCTGTAGGATGGTTATTTATGTGTGCAGAATTTTAATGAAAGAAAAAATTTGAAGCTAATATTTCCACTCAAGCATTTGTTGACAGTCAAATTAGGTGTTTAAAAGTTACTTGCATGTTTAGAATTTATACTGTGATATCTGTGGTCTGCACTATGATGCCTGTTGCAGGGGTTTTCAAACTGGGGTCTGTGGAAAAGTTTAGATATAAAGTGTAAAACAAAATCATAAAATAAATTGCAATAAATTGTAAATTGTTAAAATAAGATTAGACTAAAATACAATAATTGGTTAAGGTAAATAAAATATAAAATAGATTAAAATGAAAAAATAAATGATAAAAATTATTAAAATAAATACACAAATAATGAATACATCTAATAGCAGGGTACTACAATTAGTAGAAAATTATATATAAGTATTATATATTATAAGTAATAATATCTAATAAGTAATAAAAGTAATAATGAAGAAAATGTAATAGAAACTAAATGTTTCAGAATATGATTTTACACATAGCCTATTTAAAATATTATTTTTGCATAGTATAAATTGGATCTTTATATGGTACATTAAAATATATACCTGCCTTTTAAATTTTAGAATACAGGTTCCTGCATATTTGGAAGTCTATGTCATCTATAAAATTGAAATCCTGGCCTATAGCAGCAGCTACTACTTGTAGCTAAACACTGGAGTTTGTGTTGCCTGCTAAAACATGCTTAGCACTTGCTTGGACCAGTGCTGGGAGTCTTTGAACTGTCTGCTGATCAAAGCCAGAGAGGAGGCACTGCATACTGCATTCTGCGTGTGTCACCTGTCACCCACACAGGTTCTGGGAGGAGACAGGACATGTTCCACATTAAACTTACATGAACTGCATAAATGAATTGTCCACTGTGAAAATTTTCAGCTGTTGTGGAGGATGTGCTGTATACTGTCTGCCAGACTAGATTGAACTGGGGTAGTGATAAAATACAGCTAATAATTGATAATGAATATAATCGATAACAAGTTTCACAGTCGAGTATTTGTGTCTGTAAGCTGTGCATGGAGGAGTTCCGTTAGTAACGCTATTTTAAAGTAGTGGAAAATGCATTTCAGCAGAAAACGCATTCGAAAAATGTCTGTAATCACAGAGAGAGCTGCTGCGGGGAAAGTGTACAATCCAGGGAGCAGGTGAGAATTTTATTAAACACTTCAAAGACGCTCATAAGCAGTTTCATATGGGTTGTTGTTCTGTCAGGTGCGTGTTCTGTTTAATGTGCTAGAGAGCTGTTTTCCCTAGCACATAACTTACATTTGACAATAGCATTCTTATCTGTAACTGTCATAAATTCATGCGAGTGTTTCCATTTTGCAAAAAAAGGTTTGTCTTGACATCAATCGCTGTTGAAGCTCATAAAATGATCTTCCGCGCATGTGCGTCCCCTTTAGAAAATTAACCATATAATCCAATATCCCTTATTAATGTGGACACTAAAATAATCTGCAAAGCTATCTCAAAAAGAATAGAGAAGATAACCCCTCTCATAATTCATTACGACCAAACTGGTTTCATAAAAGGCAGGCACTCCTCAACAAATACTCGTAGGTTACTTAACTTGATAGACTATTCATGCAATAGAAACCTTCAAATTACAATATTGTCTCTAGATGCAGAAAAAGCTTTTGATAGGGTTAACTGGAATTTTCTATTTGCAACTTTACACAAATTTGGTTTTGGGAACTCTTTCATAAACTGGTTAAAAATATTATATAACTCTCCAACAGCATGTGTCAGGACAAATGCCCAAACGTCCTCTAGCTTCTGTCTTAAGAGGGGCACCAGGCAGGGATGCCCCCTCTCCCCCTCACTGTTTGCAATTTTTATTGAACCACTAGCAGCAGCAATTAGACAGGCAACAGTGATTAAAGGCATTAAATGCAAGAATGTAGAACATAAAGTTAGTCTTTACGCAGATGATGTGTTACTTTTTCTTCAACATTCACAAACCACTCTCTCTGAGGTAATTACATTAATAAACTCTTTCTCAAGAGTCTCAGATTATTCAATAAACTGGTTAAAATCAACAGTTCTTCCAATTAATTGTTCCTTCCAGAATTCTTCCACTCCATTGCAATCTGGAAATATTAAATATTTAGGTATTAATGTTTCTCCTAAGCTGACAGATTTGATTAAATTAAACCACATCCCACTTTTAAAGAAGGTAGAAGATGATCTAACCAGATGGAGGTCTCTACCCATATCACTCATGGGAAGAGTCACCTCAATAAAAATGATGGTTTTGCCAAGAATTAATTATTTATTTGCAATGATCCCGAGTAAACCACCACCTGACTGGTTTAGATCTTTGGACTCCTCTATCTCTAAATTCCTTTGGAAAGGTAAACCCCCGCGTATTAGCTTAAAAACGCTGCAAAAGACCAAGGATAAAGGAGGACTAGATCTACCTAACTTTTACCACTATTTCTTAGCCAATAGGCTTCAACACATTTCAGGGTGGTTAAAACACACCCTCTTAGATGAGCCTTGGCTAGATGTAGAACAGGCATTATGCAATAATATAGAGATTTCGGATCTGCCATTCATTAGCTCGATCAGTAAACGACACGTATGCTTTAAAAGCATCAGTATCAGCTCTTCTCTGACAGCATGGTGGGAGTTTCTAAAAATGACGGAGTCTTCACTAATCCCATGCAAACGTACCCCTATCTGGAACAATCCTGACATATTGCTAAACAACAATATGATAAACTTCACAGATTGGAGTTGTAAAGGTATTAAATACCTGGAACATATATTCAAAGGGACAGACTTTATTCCCTTTGACAAATTAATTAAACAATATGGGATTAATAAGAACAGATTTTTAGAATATCAACAAATTAAATCTATTGTAAAAAGGAAATTTAAGTCTAATCATATCAATTTACAAATACCACCAAGTGTGTCAGATTTTCTTAATCTCAATACCCCCAAATTAATGTCTAAAATATACAGGGCACTTTCCAATATAGATGAATCAGTATCACTTCCTATTGCAAAATGGGAAGCAGATCTATCAGTAAGCTGGGACCATAATTTCTGGTCTCAGATATGTTTAAAAACCTTTGAACTGATTAGAAATCCTGGATTACAATTAATACAATACAAAATTCTGCATAGAGTGCACTACACAGGTCATCGGATGTTCAGGATGGGTTTTACAGCTTCTAACAACTGCTCACACTGTAAAGGCAATACACCTGACAATTACATCCACGCTCTATGGTTCTGTCCACCTGTTCAGAGGTACTGGTACAGGATTTGTGAAGACTTATCAAAGTGTCTTAAATGCTCTATTCCAGCCTCTCCTTTAGTCTGCTTGTTGGGCGACCTAGATGGTGTCACTACAGAAGATAACACAATCCACATGGCTTTCACTGCCCTATGCATTGCTAAGAAGACTGTCCTCATGAACTGGAAAAATAAAAATAATCTTAATATCAACCAATATAGAGATTATTTGTGGGATTATATTAGCCTTGAAACAGCTTCTGCTGACACATTAGATCAATCTCTCTGGGCTCCTTTGATCAGCTCCATCACCTAGTGTGGGTGGGGGTCCCGATTCTGTCCGGCTGTGGTTTTTGTTGTTGGCGTGGGGTGGCAATATGGGCCTGGGGCATCTGGGGGTTCCCTGGGGATGGGTTTCTTGGGGGGTTTGGCGCTGGGGCTGCGGCCTTGGCCTGGATGGGGTATTGGTGACTCTTAGATGCTGTTTCTCTGGCGGCGGCATGCGGCGCTGCTGGGGATGCCTGTGCCGGCGGACGTAGGTTGCCAGCCTGGCGGCCGCACTGTTCCGGGGTTGGTCCGGGGGGGTTTGGGGATCTGGGGACGCTCTGCCTCCGGCTTGGGGTCACGGCTGGGCCTGGGGGGCTTGGGTCCTGGTTGGTGTGCCGCCGGGAGCATGGGTTGGTGCATGCGCTTGGGCCCGGCTCTGGTGTGGGGGTCTTCGATGCATCGGTGCCTCCGCGGGGGGGGGGTCCAATAGAGGCGGGGTATACGGGCTTTACCTGGGTGTCTTATTGTCTTATGCAGTTTGGGAAGTGACTGGATAATGGGGTGGGGTAGTTTTTCCTCTGCTGTGGGGTCTGGTGGGCCGCCCCGGGCTGCCATGGGCCCTGGTCTGGATGGGCCTGGGCCCCCCGCCCTGGGCAGATTTGGGGTAACGGGGGTGCCTATGGGGGTCAGCGGGGGAGCTGGCTCCAGAGGGGGGGGTATTTTGCCCCCTCTGATGTTTTCCTCCCCATCCCTAAGGCTTCACTTCTCCCGCTCCATCACACCAACACATAGGTAGGGTTTTGAGGTGCGGGTGAGTCGCTGGGATGCGGGGGAGGTGGTACTCCTCTGTCTCCTCGTGGCCGCCTGCATCTCAATTACACATTACAGCTTAGACATTCTCATTACTTACTGTCACATGACACATACATATAGGGCCTTGGGGGTGGGCACACTGAATGGCATCCGGAGGGCGGTCTGTTCATTCAGCCTTCCCTCTGGTGCCAGTGCCCACTTCTCAATTTTAAGTTGCACATAGACATTGAGGGCTCTAGGGAGGGGACGAGCTGACACAAGCTTGTGGAGGGTGCCCCTCCCCTGTTTTAAAGCACCTTAGAACAACACACACCAACACTACATTTGAGCGGGTGGGGTGAAGCATGGGGTGGTTTTTTTTTTTGTTTTGTTTTTTTTGTTTTTTTTCACACCCCTGTTCTCTGTTCTCTGTCTGGGGCCGGGGGCTGTGAGGATGAGCTGGCCGCCCGGTCGGGGTCTGGGCTGTTGATTTTCTCTGCTGCTGCGGGGACCGGGGTGGTCTTCCTGTCCCCACGCCGGAGCGAAGGGGGTTCAGCTCCGGGATCGGGCGCTGGCTACCCCTCTGGGGGTGGTGGTGCCTGGATCTAGGAGTATAGAGTGCATATGGGGAGTGTGAGTGTGGGTACTGTGTCCATTTTTGTGTGTCTACATGTGGGGCGAAGGTGTGAATATTTGTTTGCGTGCATGAGGGTGGGAACATATGCTTGTGTATATGTGTGCTTGTCGTCTACGTCTATGTGTCAGGTCGGGCCTTAGACTCCGCCTCACTCATCATCTTAGTCGACCCCCACCCCACCACCATGCCCTGCCGGTGGAGGATGCCGCCGGTGCGTTGGTGATTTCTCGCGCCGGGGCAGGATGCTCGGGCGAGCGCCGGCCCGCTCTCGGCGGTCGATTGGCGGGGCCTGGCCCTACTGGCCTTGCTGGGCCCCGTTTGTGGGGTGGGGGGCCTTTGGGTCTCCGGGCCCAGGGCCTGGTCCGCCCTGGTGTGGTCGGCTGCCGGTGGAGCCTGCGGGCTTGCCGCCACGGCACCCTGGGGCGCCTACACTGTGGCTGTCGGAGGTCCCGCCTTCGGGCTCTCCTCTGCCCTTTTTTGGGTGGAGGCCGCGGTTGTCCCTGCGGTGGTTCTCCTGGGGGTCTCGTGCCCTGGGGGGCCTCCGGATGTTTGGGGCCCGGGTCTGTTCCGTGCCTGCTTCATGCCTTGCGGGATGGGGCTGTTGTTCCCCACACACACTATTAAACATTTACATGGAGGAACCTTATGAACACAAGCGCGCTCACACACACAGGTGTACACTCAAGCATTCACATTGGTGTAAAAACAGGTGCTCACAGACACACATTGTCTTGATCTGCTGTTGCTTCAAAACTTATTTTGTAATATTAGTTATGTGTGCTGCTCAATAACATTTAACATTTAGAATTTATTGTGATTTATACAGATGTTGGTTGTTGCTGCAGTCTCTTTGATGTTGTGTCTTCGGTTGTTTTCTCTTTTTGTCAGCAGGTATTGAAGCAAATTGTCTGTTTTTTTGTTTTTGTTTTTTCTCCCTCTCTCTCTCTATCCCCCATTCTCCTTTTTTCTCTCTCTCTCTTCCCCTTCTTTGTTGACTTTCCCCACAACCTTTTTTTTTTTTTTTTTTTTTTTTTTTTTCCTATCTTCTTTCTTCTTTCTCTCTCTTGTTTTCTCTGTCCCCTGGTCTTGTCTGTCACAGTGTGGTTAAGTAAAAGGGTATATAAAATTTAATTAATTAATTAATATTAAAAAAAATAAATAAAAAAAATAAATAAATATATTTAATTAAAAAAAAAAGAAAAAAAAGGCTGTGAATGATGATAGTATAGCCATGCATATGTACTGTCATGTGTTATCTGTGCTACTGACAGGCCAAAAAAAAAAAAAAAAAAAAAAAGAAAATTAACCACGGCTTTATTGTAGTAAAAGTGTAGTAACCATGTTTTAAAATTGTTTTTGGCGTATTGATTACCATTTGTTTAACCACAATTTTACAACAAATGCCATGGTTAAACAATGATTACTGTAGCAAAACTAACTAACTAACCATGTTTTTTTGGTTTTATTTCTGGTAAAACCATGATTAATGTAATTGTAAGGGTCAAATAGACTAAGCGTGGAGAAAGCCTATGAGAATAGTAATTTTAATGGAATTTAAATTTAAGAAGTTCCTTATTAACAATACAACTAATTGACAGTAATGCATTACTGTGGTCAGAGGATCTGCAGAATGCTTTTTGTTTTATATATTTGAAATCCAAAATGTATATCTGTGAAATCCAGGCTAAAGTCTCAAAATCTAATTATGTGATAACAAGAATCAAAATTTGATTCCAAACATTAATGTCACTATGATTTCAATCTTTGACATGGCCTTAAATATATCAAGGTTAGGTTACATTTTCACAGAATGTTCTTTACCTTTTGAAGGAAGATTTTATGTAGAAAACGGTAATTCACGAAAAATGACTTTAGCTGGGTTTTCACAGCTAGGGTCACATATATTTTAGTATAAATCTTGTTTTAGTATAATTGAGATACTATTCTAGTTTTTGTTATTATTTTAAATGAGACTTTTTTTTTAAATGTTCTGCTTTCATTCAAATTTTTGTTAATGTTTTAGTAATTTAGTTTTTTGTTGTGTTTCTGTCATTTTTGTTTTTAAATGTCTATATGTTTTTATCTTTAAATGTCTATATACAGTAGTTTTTATTCATTTTTTAAGTTTTAGATATTTTAGTACATCAAGTTAAACTAAATTAAAATGAGAAATGTTGCCTTATACCTAAATTAAAATGTATTTTTTATATATTTTATTTTTAGTCAACTATAATAACCCTGTCATGCATTTATATTTTCTTTCAGTTTGTTACCTTTTGAGAAAAACATGGTCCTTGATGTGAAATAAAGTATTAACAGAATATTTTTTAAATCATAAAAATATGCAAAGCTCTGCCTCAACATAAAAGCATGTAGATCCAAAGCCCATAACTTTCTTGTTAACTTATTGTTTATAACAAGGGCGAAATGCATGTAATGACACAAACATCATGATAGAAAATGGATTCATTAAAGCTGCGGTCTCCAAGGTGAATGGCAGAGGCTTTGGACATCCCTAGGGAACCATTTTCCAATGAATAGAAATAAAGCATTAAAGCATGCTCAAGTAACCATCACAGTGCCTACGCACACATACAAAAGTGTCTATATGCCACTCTGTCGGCTTTTTCATTCCGCTCTAATGCCGGCTGATGTCTTAAAGACACTGTAAATCTATTCGGTTCCAATGGCTGACTGTTAATGTGCCAATTAAAGGAAAAGTGAAGCTAGATGGATTTGGTGTTTCCAGGATAATAAAAGATCAATGAGGGATCAGACTTCATAGTCATAGTGGAAAAAGAGTAAATAAACATAGCAAAACCGTAGATCCGATACTTCCACAAAAATGAACCGAGACTTGTTTGCTGCCAGACACATTGTTATCAACTCTCCTTCATGTTAGTGCATCTGCCTCGTCTAGAAAAGCTTCAGGCTTCATTCTCATCTCCAGCCTCCCAATCCGGCCCAGTCTGACCATCTCCCGCTATATGAAAGCAATCAGTTTTTCACTGACAAAATCTCCTCTCCTTTCTCCCTGTGTGGAGCGCTCGGTCCACGCTCTCCCTGAGGGACTATCTGAACATCAGACGGTGTTATCCACAGCAGGACTTTCTGGCTTGGCTTTAAGTCCTGCTCATTCCAATTCAGCTTTCAAAAAGCCAAAACAAGCCACTGAGACCGGGTTTCACAGAAGCTCGTATCTACACTCTGATGAGCTTCATCTCACACACATTAACATTTCCATTTAATTATTCTTATCTTCATTCACAGTCTTTTCATTAAAGAGCCAATCTGTCACTTTCACTGTTGGTGGTTGGCTGTTTATTGGCGAGTTAATGGCCCATTATTTCCTGCGGAGACCTGTTTGTTGGCCGCCTATGAATAGAGTCTGATCTTAGGTGGATGTCCTCCTGATGGATCTCGCCATTTTGCTTTGTATTCGTATGATGTGTAGTTCTAGTATCTGCAGCGTTAATAGTAATATGACATAACAATGTGTGTGGTACCAGATGCTCATGCATAATTCTGGAGATATACTCCACTGAACGTCTTGGCCACTTACTCCAGACATTTACGTCATATTAACTTTGCACTCGACTGACTTAAATTGGTTCTTGATTGGCATATTCTGGTGTTTTGGCCATGATCGTTTGCTGATTTAGGTGTGAACGGTTTGTTTTGATCTTCATGACTGTCTGATTTGCATGTGATCATTGAGAAGAGATGATGTTGATTAACCTTGTGCAGTTTTGAGAATAAGCTTCACTGTCAGCAAGGGAAGTGATTTAAAAAGGGCATGTTAAAGGTCAAACACGGTGTTGCCAATTAGTCAGAATTTCTTAAGCGGTTAAATCTGCATGATTTGCCATTTCAGATTTTCTAAATGTTATGGGATCGCTAAATAACCTGCAGAAACCTGTAAGTGAATGACATCATATATTGGTATTGGCATTTATATGCATCATGTCATACTAAGTTAAACAGCCAATGTAATCTGCTGTATGTTTTTCTTATGAATTATTAAGATTCATAAAATGGTTGGTTTAATTTCTTACATGCTCGTTAGCAATAGACAAGCCACTGTCTTTTATGTTCTTAATAATAAATGGCAACATTAACAAAATGGTCACTGCTTTTATAACTTTATTAATCCTCTACAGTTAGATACAGAAAAAAACTGAGCACTCTTTGTTCTTTTGCTTGTAATTGATTTAATTGTTCTTCATTTTATTACAGACCGTTTACTGACAAGTGTTTGCTTAAGGGAAAATGACTCAAAGGCTACCTGACTTTTTGAATGGCGTCCATCACTCAAGGGCTGTTATTTAATAAAGAGCAGCAAGACCTCTGCCTCTGCCTGTTGTTGCAATCCTAAATTGTCAACTTGTGTCAAGCATCAGTGTGGTCTGGACGGGGGGGGAATTATTTAACAGAATATGAACTTTGTCAACTGCTTGACAGACATGTCATTCATGAACAGTGATCATCAGCAAAGAATAACCTTGAGAAAAGTAATTTATTCTTCTCGGTGTGTCTTAGGATCTTTGTACCATATAAAAATAGTCAAGATTTGTTTTAGATGATTGTAAACAGAGAGGACAACAATGTCATATGTCAAATAGATGTGTGCATTTACCTGTTTTAGCCAGCTTGTTCCTTTCTTGTTGGGATGTGCATGAATGGAGCATTTCTGGCAAAGTTATTTATGTATTTATTTAGTGGATATTACAGATGGTTTTATAAAGCAATAAGTCCAAGAAGCCGTGGTTTACAGTGAATTTATAACAGCTAAGGGGCGTTGTTAGGCACGAAGCGGAGCGGCTTATTGCTTTTATAAAACGATTATTCCATATACGTAGTAAGGTTTCTCAAAATAAAACAGAGCAAATAAAGTGTAATGATATTAATAAAAACAGTATTCTTCCACCAAACAATGTAGTTCCTCAGAAACAGTTGTGGTTCCAACAAAGTGGTTGCCAAGCAACACACAAAGTAAACAAAGGTGTAGGTTTGTAGTGTAATTTACAACAGCTTCGAACGCGGCTCAACCAATCAGAATCAAGGACCGGAACTATCCGTACAAAAGCTAGATTTTTTTTCAGTATGCTTTTGCATTAACTTATTTCTATTTAGCATCAGCTATGTTTGTAATTGCTTTTAAATTTGTGTGGAACTGAAATATATCAATTTCCAGGTCACCAATTTTAAATTTATTTGTACGTTTACCTAGACACTGTTTTTTTTAATGCGTTTTTAACAAAAGCTGGATTCTGCTTTTTAAAAAATGCATTACCTTGGAATTGATTTTTATTTAGCATTAGCTTGGCACTATTGTTTAACTTTGTTTGAATTAGTGTGGAGCTGGAATTTATCCATTACCTGGACAATAATTTTATGTTTAATTTGTACATTTAGCTAGGCACTGTTTTTTAAATGTGTTTTAAATAATATCAAATGCTGGATTTATCTTTTTTTCAGTTTGCCTTAGAATTAGCTTGGCACCAGTGCTTTGAATTGAATTTTAATGAGATTTATGCATTACTAGGATATTGATTTTAACTTTATTAATTCATTAGCTTCATACTGGTTTTTAAATGTGTTTTACTTTAAGCACATGTTTAGACATCTACTGTACTTGCTGACTTGAAAGAACAGTTTTACTTGTTGCTTAACACAGTTTGTGTCTTTATTTTGATTGAAGGGGGCATCTTTGAGACGCGGGAGAATGAACCAGTCAGCATAGATGAACTCGCCTTTAAATTTGCAATTACAAGTATCAACCGAAACAGAACCTTGATGCCAAACACCACATTGACCTACGATATCCAGAGAGTAAACCTCTTTGACAGCTTTGAAGCCTCCAGAAGGGGTATGACTCTTTATTCATATTTTGTATTTATTTTACAATTTTATTCTATAAAAACTGCCTAAAGTGTGACAAAGGTGAATATACTTAATGTATTCATTTATAACCTTTTCGTGGTTTGAAGTTATTTATTAAACATAAATATTTTATATTATTATTTGAATATCAGTTTAGTGTTATGTCATAGTTATTTTAAATTATTAAATACAGTTGAAAAGGTCAATTCCTCTGATGTTGGACAATCCAAAATAAACATTTTAAGGGGCGGATGTAAAATTAGCTAATTCTTTTTTTTTTTACTTAGCAATTTTATGTTCAGAACTATTTTATTCAACATATCTATTAGGTATCACAACAAAAACATTATTTGTACCTCTAATGAACTTATACACCAACAGTTTCCATGGAAAATACCATTATAATCTAATGCAATGAAAACTTAGCAGAACAAGGCTAGACTATTGCTTTTGTTATGTGCACACTTTGTTCTATGCTTTTCTCTTCTCTTTTTTTCATACCACCACATATTTTTTCATGTCACATGTTTTTCTTCCCCGTCTGTTCTTTCTCTCCATTTTTCTTCTATCAGTATGTGACCAGCTGGCCCTGGGGGTCGCTGCGGTCTTCGGCCCCTCTCACAGCTCCTCGGTCAGTGCCGTCCAATCAATTTGCAATGCCCTAGAGGTGCCGCACATCCAGACACGCTGGAAACACCCGTCTGTGGACAATAAGGACAATTTTTACATTAACCTCTACCCTGAGTACACCTCCATAAGCAGGGCTATCCTGGACATTGTCATTTTCTACAAATGGAAGTCTGTTACTGTGGTTTACGAGGACAGCACAGGTGAGTGACTGTTATGGTTTAGAAAAGGGTGGCAGTTTTTAAAAAGGGATTTTTGAAGGGCAGCTCAATGTGCTTTTTTGAGGTTTTGTTGAGAGGCTTTTTGAAGAGAGATCTTCGCACATTTGAGCTTTAAAATGGGACACTGCAGGCCACAACATTTATACTGAAATCCTCTTTTCTGCTGGAAAGAGTAACTGATGTCCACATATATTTACATTCTATTATATTTGAAACAAGTGGGAATTCAAACTGAATTCATCAGTAACTCCAGCATTGCTTGTGGCATCATATGTTTTGGATGCTGGTTCTCAAACATGGGCTTGTTGGACATGCTGGTCAATTTTTGTTGGTAAACAGCATAGACCAATATTAAACCAGCATAAACCAGTTTGGATATGCATGGTGGTCTAAGCTAGTGTTTTCAGCAGGGATCCCCTTATGCATTTTATATATTTTTGTTGTCAACTTGCAATTTTTGTTCTGGCAATGTTTGATATAGGACAGTTAATGAAACTGGTTTGCTAGCAGCAAATTTATAGACGAGACATTGCACACAGTCAGCCCGTGAATGTGTAAATGTTGGTTTTGCTTTAATTTGCAGGGCGCTGTCACTCACAGCATTTACATTCAATTTCTTTGCATTAAATCCCTGCTTTGAAATGCACAGTGGTGAAACCTTTCAGATGCGGCATTGGCAAGTTTAATGTGATTTCAGGTGGCAAGCAAGCATTCATTTGTTTTTCTAGGTCAGTTTGGTTTAAATCCCACTTGACCTTATCAGTTTATTTCCTTTTGACAGCTTCATTTCAATACCATATTTCATTTTCTATATATTCTGACTTTGTGACCTTTTCTAAACCAAAATGGTTTTGAAAACAGTGAAATATTGACTGAATATTGAACATCTTCTCTCACGTTGTTATTACAGCCGTTTATTTCACAGGCCTGGCTCATATTCAAGGAATGTTATTAGATTATTAGTTTATAATCAGATTATTAATTATTATTCTTTCTTTCAACGAGATGATAAAATATGTCCATTTCTCACACTCTGTCAGAAGAATCAAACAATAGATGTACATATAAATCACCTGCATTTTAATAAATGTGTCTGGTCAGTATTGTGCATAATTCATCAGTGTGCATTATTCTAAAGAAAAAAAATAGTTATCAAATCTGTTATCAAATTGTAATAACTTTCTCTGCCTCTGAAATGACTTCTTTTTTATGTAATCAGGGGAATGCAGAGGGGGATAATATATCATATATCCAATAAAATATCATCATATATGATCCACAAATTCAAGTCAGTCATTGCATTATGTCCAACTAGACAATCTGTTAAATGTTGAGAATGCTGTTTTATGATTGAAAATTTGAGAAAATTTGGCCTGTCACATCCTGATCCAACTCCCCCTTTCCTGTTAATTAAAAAAAGCAGCAAAAAGACAACACAATGTATCAAAATAATCATATTATATGCAAATTCGGCATTATGCTGTAGTTCACTAACACACTTCAAGAGATTCCCTGATGGCAGCAAACTCATTTGGAGAGCAAATCAAATGCAGACAAACAAATCTAGTGTTTAATAACACATAAAAACAAATAACCGCAAGGCAAAACAAATGGAAAATTGCCCTGCTAATACTTCTGTTTCTACAGCTTAAAAAGAGCATGGTGACACTGTAGCCAATGTCTTTGCAGAAATTGCTTGCAACAGATAAAATTTGTGTCAGATTGACCAGTTTCAAAGTGATTAGTGTGTCTGATTCATAGCCAGTGACTTGGATCGAAATCATTATGGGAGCTCAGGGAACAGATGCCAGCGCAAATCTACCCTAGTATTTACTCATCACACCGTCTCTGCCGTAGTGTGATTTGTCTTGAATTCCTGTGAGCCATCTGTTTGAAAACACAAATTACACACTACTTTCGGTGTGTTTATGTCTAGAAATCTCATACTTTGATAGCATGATTTATGATCTTATCATTGCATGGAAGTACGTCATTATATGGCCAAGACTAAATCAAGGCAAATAACTGTAGCCTGTGACTAAAAGTGGTTTCATACCTCTTTTTTTTTCTGAGCATCAAAGCAGTTTTATTGCTCAAATCTGTGTTTTGGTTGTATTATTGGGCTTTATTATGACTGACATATTTCTTTATGTGTGTCATTTACATTGAACTTGTGTAGCAGCGCTGCCTTTATAAGAAATGAATGTCCCTAATATTAGTCTGCCACTACTTTTATTGAATTTCCCTTTGATCTTGCATAGGACATTTTCTTCAAAATATTAAATTCTGTAATCCAATTTCGATCCCTTTGAGTTTTGGTAGAGATTAATATTTAAGGCTAGTTTAAGAATGTACCAAACAGCCAGGGTGTTAATACAAAGCCATGATGATATAATGACAAATTATTAAATTGATGAATTAAATCAGGTAGCTTAGATGGTCTGATCAGATCCTGCACCAGGAAACCATTTACCTTTACGTGCACATTCAATATAATCATACTGTATGACCTAGAAGTGTGGTTTATAACACAATACAATTTTGAGAATATAAAGTGAATAATATAGAATAATAAAAACAAGGAAACAGGAGCAATGAAGAAGCTTTTGATTTCAGTCTTGTGACTCCCAGGGGCCCCTTAACATGTACTGGAGCCCAATAAAAAGTAATTGATGGTCCCATATTAGAGTCTCATCCTATAAGCACATGCAGGAACCTCGAATCTGAGCTTGTTTGATTATTAATGTCCTAAAGTAATTGATGAGTTCATAAGGAGGTAATTTGAGTCCAAATCGATGTTCATTCAAAAAGTTATCATGTTTTAACGCACAAGCATTACACTTGATCAAATGATCTGCAAGATAGTCTGTAGCAGTGTTGTTATTATTAAATAAAGTAATAATAACAGAAGTAAAGCTGAAATAAAATAAAATATAAATAATAGATGAAGAACTTGAACTTGAAGCAGTGGGAGCTGGGCAGATAGCTGCAGAAAATTTTGAAATGTTCTTTTGGCACAAAAACTGAAATAAATAAGTTAAGCGGTACCACTATAAAAGTGTTTTTTCAGTTGTAAATAAAACAAATTATTGGTGTACATTTTACAAGACAATTCCATTTCTACTTCAAAATTTCACCTTTGATTTAATATGTTACTTGCATTTTCTGAGTGAAATGTTTTTCTAAATTTTTTCAGTGTAAAATTACTAAAACTAAAAACGAAACTAAAATTACAGCTAATTAAAAATATTTAAAAATGAATAAAAATACCAAAATCACATAACTATTACAAAAAATACAAATGTTTATAAATATTTAATAAAAAAATAAATGAAAATTGTAAATCTAAAAAATAAATGCTATTTCAAAATATTAATAAATATTATAATAGTATATAAATAATACAAAAATAACACTCATCTTAGAACTCTCAAAGTGTTGATATAAATCAAATCAAAGTTTAAACAGTCAAGAACTAGTACAAAAGAGAGTGGGTGCATATAATATGGAACAGCTGCAGTTTCTGTACTGTGCAGATACTGTACTGTTAAATGTGGCTTATAGTTGAGATTGTGCGTTTATGGAGGTCATTGCATCATGCTGCCTTGTGGACGTTTGTACCCCCGAGACCTGTGGACTTTTGATCCGGCCTAGGCGAAACCTTTCACCATGTTATATTTTAAAAGGATATTTCTGGATTTCTCTAGCCTTTACTATTATTCTCAAATCTGTTGAAACAATAAGAAAGATTTAGAGCAGTATGCAATTATACTTTAGTGAAAGTATCATATTATCTAATAACACTGACTGACTCATTTTCATCCCTTTCCCAGGTCTGTTCAACCTTTAGATAACATTTTGACCTGCTACAATTTAATGCATTGCCACTATAGACTGAGTGTTTTGATTAAAGAGAAGCCGAAAAAAGCATCTGATTGTTATGTATCAATGAAATAGATGAGTCCCAATTTACCATCCCTGTAAACATCTGCTATCACACTGGGGAAATCAAAAGTGTAATTACTGCAGCTCGTGATGAGTTTGTTTCTCTTCCATTGCCCCCCACCTTCGATCATTCTTTTGTGCTCTCTTGTTTCAAGGATTGATGCGTATGCAGGAACTGATCAAAGCTCCATCCAAAAACAACCTGAAGATTCGTATCCGCCAACTGGCGTCGGGAGGAGGCGACAGTCGCCCCCTGCTGAAGGAGATGAAGAAAGAAAAAGAGTTTTACATCATTTTCGACTGCTCCTACCAAGTAGCCGCCGAGCTTCTCAAACAGGTTCGGCACTATTTCTGTACATTCTCACTCTGAACTTTCATTGAACTCGCAATGTACGTCACACAGATTGAAATGGATTGAAAATGAGAGTGAAGTGCTCTTGCATGCTGTGGCGCAGCAGGATTTCAGAGCTCTACTTTAAAGCAGAAAGATGTAATACAGTTTGTGCCATGCTGCCTTCATTCCTGAATACTGCTGAAACTCTCTTATTTCACACTCAGCCAATCGTTACTTTCTTTTTCTTTCGAATCCTTCCCAGAAATAGTTTTGTTATGTTTCTCCCCCACAGCTGATGTCGATGGGTATGATGACGGAGTACTACCATTTCTTCTTCACTACTTTGGTGAGTCTGAAAAGCTGACTGCTTGCTATTAATAAGAGCACTTTTCATAACATTAGATGATGGACAGGGTGAGTGATTTTCTTTTTTTTTCTTTTTATAATTGTTGCTTGTCAGACTGTATGATTCGACCCTATTGACATTTTGAGACATGAAACCCTTATGCACCCTGGGCGACATCAACTGTCTTTCATGTCAGACTGTTGAACTGTTCATCCTAATGTATGTTTGACAGTGTTCACAGGGCTTTAAATATCACGTCATATTCTGACATTCTCACTGACACATGAAATTGTGAAATTGTACCACACAATCCAAAGCTTTTGTTGGAAAAGGTTTAAACCAAAAAAAAAAAAGCAATTAAGATTGTCTTGTGGCTGAACAAAAGAGGGAATTGTGCAAATTTCAGAACTGATTTCAAATGAAATTCAAATTCGGTAGCAAACAGAATGCAGTTTGAATTTAAATTCATTGAAGTAGAATGAAATTAACTAAGATTCAGAGCAAATTTGCAATGAGTCTAATTTTTAACTATAGAAAAAGAAAGGTTCGTCAAGACAAACTGTGAATTATGGTATGACAACCTTATCAGAAAATTACAAGAGGTTAAAAAAGTATTTTAATTTGAATGATTTAAAAGCATAACAGGCAAGCAGATACACTACTGTTCAAAATTAATACTTTTATTCATCAAGGACCCATTAAATTGACCCGAAGTTACTTTTTTACATTGTTATAAAATATTTGTATTTAAAATAAATGTTCTATTCATAAAAGAGTACTGAAAAAAATCACAGTTTCACAAAAATATTAAGCAGCGCAATTATTTACAACATTGATAATACAAGAAATGATTCATGAGCGCCAAATCAGCATATTAGAACAATTTTTGAAGGATCATGTAACAGTGAAGACTGTTGTAACGACTGCTAAAATTGAGCTTTGCCATCACAGGGATAAATTGCATTTTAACATATATATCAAACATATAAAATCAAAAACATGAAAAAGCTTTGCCGACCTCAAACTTTACTATAGTAGATTTATTAGAAATGTCACCTACCTGTATAGAATTTTGTACTATGCGTACAGTATACAAATTTATAGAACATGGACACTTTATTTCCTAAAATGCATTACCTGATGAATTTAGTCATTCAGTAAATTCTACTTCCTGTAATTCAAAGTCCAGTTCAACTTCCTGTGTATTGTGGCCAGTTTGATTAAAAATTCCAACTGGACCCAATTGTTGCATTTTTGTACAACCGTGATTTGTGTACTCCTAACAAGGGCTTAGGGCTCCTTTTCAGCAATGGACAAACATGGCATGAAGAGTCTATATCTTGTGCAAAGTTTGCACAGCTCTTAAGGCTAAATCTGGACAAACTCTCGTTGCCTTGCAGGATATGTTTGCTTTGAATCTTGAGCCGTACCGCTATAGTGGAGTCAACATGACAGCCTTCCGCCTCCTGAATCTAGATGATCCATACGTGGCGTCCGTGATCCAGAAGTGGTCCATGGAGCGCCAGCTGGCACCACCCAAACCTGAGAGTGGACTGATGAGCGGGATTATGACTGTGAGGATCAGTCTGCTCTAATATATTTCTGTTCACATCTAGTTTGTTTTATAACTGAAGTGACACCCTTTAATTTTCAGGATGGATTCTAAGAGTCACAAAAAGTAGAAAATAGAAAAGTGTGTTACAGACAGTATTTGATCCGCTTCTGTAAGATATTGCATGAACAGGACAATTTGGAGTCACATCTGTTACGGTTGTCGATTGCAGACATTACTGTGTGAACACACATTAAAATGAGCCAATCGCACTGGTTAAAACCCTCATTTACATATAGACCAGAACTAAAACAGGAGCCTAACTTCTCCCTTTAAGCCCTTCCTTCACCGTTAGAATAACTGGGATTAAGTCTCACCGATGTTGACTAATCTACCCGTCCTCCAGAAGGCAGTGTAGATACTGCTAGCACACTCAGCCTCATTAGACATGCATGAAGGGCTTAAAGCAGGAAGCATCGGGAGATTTATTCAAATCTATTTTTACCATCCAGGTCACATTTTAGCACTGAATAACACCCAGAGAAACATAAGGTGCGTGCAGCAGGGGGCAGGGGAGGGGCTCTCTTACTGTGATCAGATGGAAAGGATATTAAACTTAAATACGTTACGTAACATCCAGTATTGTGCAAATGGTGAAGGAAAAACACCTTCTGCCAGTATATTAATGCATAGTGAAGTTTGATTATATTTAGAGCATGTTTCGTGTGTAAATTCTTCTCTCCTTCCACAGACCGAGGCTGCGCTCATGTATGACGCAGTGTTCATGGTTGCTGTTGCGTCTCAGCGGGCCACACAGATGACAGTGAGCTCCCTGCAGTGCCACAGACACAAGCCCTGGAGGTACGGCCCGCGCTTCATGAACTTGTTTAAAGAGGTGAGAATATTGTACTTTATGTAGCAAAACACATTCCACTGATTTGAATTATAAACTTAAATTTGATTCTAAGTGAAAAATATTGTAGACACTTTACTTGTAAAATACATTATCTCCAACTTGACAAGTTTAGTGTTTTCAGTGAATTACATTTAATTCAATTTGTGGGATACTCAACCCAAAAATTAAAAAAGAAAGTTTAAATTATGACAGAATTGTTTTTTTGGTGGACTGTCCTAATTGTAAACTTGAAACGGTAACACTTTAGCTTAGGGACCAATTCTCACTATTAACTAGCATGCATATTGTCTGTTTATAAGTACTTATAAAGCACATATTAATGCCTTATTCTGCATGACCATATTTTAGATCCCTTAATCCTACCTCATACATACATTTAACAACTACCTTACTATTAATAAACAGCAAATTAGGAGTTTATTGATGAGAAATGTCATAGCTAAATGTTAAGAGCGAGAATTGGAACTTAAAACTGTTTGACGAGAATGACGAGACATACGGATCCATCTGCAAGCTTAAAACAAGACATGGTCTAGGCAGTAGCAAACAGGTTACAGGCAGAGAGTAATCCGAGGGCAGCGTGTCGACATCGGCGAACAATATCCAGAGGGTAGCAAGAGAATAACAAGAACGGGCAGGAATACATTACTATAACACTAGCTTTTATAAACTAGCAAGATCAGACAAAGTCCAGGAGTTAGTGATTGTAATGGTGATGTGAGATTGTTTTCATGTGTGCGTGATCAGTGCAGACAGCTGTGTTGGTGCAGTGAATGATGGGAAATGTAGTCCTTGAGTGATCTGTGACTGACTGTGTGGTGTGAAAGTCCATGTGATGGTGAGTGACCTCTAGAGGTGAATGACCAGAAGTTCATGGCCTGGATTTGTGACAAAAATAAAGTGTGACCCTTGAAACAATTCACTACAAGCCATTTAAACTATAATTTGGACATTGTTTTTTTTCCATTAAATGTTTGCAGTTTTATTTTGACAAGGAAAATGTTTTCTTACTGCTAAAAATTATATTCTGCAGGTGAATGCGGACAATGCTGTTGAAAAGTTTGGGGTCAGGAAGATGTTTCTTGAGCAGCAAATCAGCATATTAGAATGATTTCTGAAGGATCATGTGACACTAAAGACTGGAGTAATGATGCTGAAAATTCAGCTTTGCAATCACAGGAATAAATTACATTATAAACCTATTCAAATAAAAAACAGTTATATTAAATTCATAATAAACCCTCACAATATTACTGTTTTAGTGTATTTTTGATCAAATAATGCAGCCTTGGTGAGCATAAGAGACTTTTTTCAAAGAAACATCTCACCAACCCCAAACTTTTGATCTGTAGTGTATGTATATAAATTGCAGCGGTGCGTGATTCGTCATATCAACAAGATGTACGCTTATCGATGAAAGAATCAAACTTACTCAGAATGCCGAAAATGTTTGTTGCATCATATTTCTTGTATCAACCATAAAAACAAACCATACAGAGCAGTGAAAATAGTGTCTTGCAGGAAACAAATCATGAGCTCCAGTGTCTTCAATCCTGTTGGTAGACTGCATTACATAAAATTACATAAATACAAATTACATAAACCTTTCGTCACATTAGTTGACACATCCACATTGTATCTGCAACAGTTGTAGTCACTCATGTTGAAAATTAGGTATTTTGATAGATATCCTGTATGATGTGAATCATGCTGTATGTGTGAATGATGCTTGACATGTTGTGGAATATTTATCAGACAGCTTTTTTGAACTCTTTTAGACTTTACACAACTTTTTTCTGATTTTTGACCCGTAGGTTACATAAAAATGTATTTGTAGATGAAAACATGTTTTTCAGGGCAGAGGTGCCTGAAAATGGATACTGGTACCTCTGTGTTTTGATCTTTTTTAAGTCCCAGATCACTGCTGGATGCTCTCACCGCCTTTGAACCAAGAGGTCATAACAGTCCTCCTTCATGTCTGAGTGTGGGGTGTGTGTCCCTCCACTCGAGAACTCAAAAAAAATCAATGCCTGTGATAACACAAAATGGCTGTCGATGGGAAATGAAAGTTTGTTCTGAATAGGCTTTTCAGTAACATTTTTAGATATGCTTTCGGTTCCACTTGCATAGCGTCTCAGCAGTTGGAGTGTTACTGGCTTTAGAAATGGAAGAGGCTTTATGGTAGATTTATTTTTTTATTTTTATAAAAATGAATAGTGCCACAGTGCATTAGAGAAGGGGCGGCCCAGCATGGCTCAGCACTGCAGAAGGTGAATTTATTTCCCTGCTTGAGTTTGCCATATGTGTTTGAACTAGGAACTCTCAGTCCTTGATACTCAGTTTGCACCTTAATCACAAAGCACCACAGGACTTAAAGCTGCTGTTAGCTGTTTTTTTTATTACCTATGCTACTACCTGACAGATATCACTGAAAAAGGTTTCATGAGGAATTACACTTGTCTCTGTGGCAGCCCTAGACTCTGTAAACAACAGGGAAGGCCTGTCAAAAAAATTAGCACCAGGCCAACTGCCAGTCATTTCGCACATTTGGATTTGCTGATGTATGGTTTGCTGACATGTCTTTGAAGGGTTTTTTGAGAGATGTGTGGTTTCAATGAAGGAAAGGCGGTCTAATTCTGTGGTGCAAGTTAACAATGTGGCTAACATTGCATACAACAACGTTAAAGCTGAAGCTTGTCATTTCTGTACCATTAGCATCACCAAATGAAATTCTCTGCAGAATCATGGGTAATTTTCATTGCCTGCATTGCAGAATCATTGTAGTTTTTCACCAGGAATTCCGCTATCCAACACAAGTTTTATTTTTTTTTAAACTTGGACTGATGCTTCAACAGAAGCCATTGATTAACAGCCTTGTAGCTCACAGTAGGTCTATCTTTAAAAGTTATCTTTCAAAATCAGTTCCCCTATGGAGAAAATGAATTGGATTTTTACTTTCAGAACCCAAATGTTACACTCTGTTAGCGTCACCACATAAAATTGTAAACATAATGACTGTTTTCAAACAGGTTTCTTGGAACATTTTGGCCATCTTCCATTGAACAATAAATCCACAAACTCATGCTATTGGTTGAGCCAATGTTGCTATTTTGGGCTGCTCAAATACACAGAGCTATGTTTTGAAAATGCCACAGAGCTACAGTGTTTACACTTTAAAGGAAATTAACCTTTAAATGCTTTAAATCACATGTTAAACTGGGAAAGGAAAAAGTATTGAGCATCTGAAAAATGTTGCACTTCGTGTATAAGTGTCTAATTAGGCTTGTTTTGAGTTGAGCAAGTGTGGAGTTAGTTTTCTATACATGCCAACACTAAGACGAACACTAATGAGTCCAGATGCTACATTTTAACGACCCATAAACTCTGTAATACAACTCCATTAAAGCCATAAAACACTGTGTTGTAAGAGGCCTCTCTACAGACACTGAGCTAGGAACACTCTTAATGCGCGAAATGTTGTTGGGTACAAAAACACATCCTTCTGTGAACTGCATATGTGCTGCGGCCATTGAAATTCTTCACTTTAACTACAGCAGCAGCAATGCTGGAGTGTTTTAATTAAAGATTGCCATGACAAAATAAAATCCCTGTTCATTTCATTTACTCTTTTTCTTGCTTGTCCTGTCCATTTAAGTCGTTTTCACTCACTTAAGTACTGTAATGTGAATTTCGGTGTGACTAATCAACTGTGACAGAAGGCTGAACAGCTTTAAATGTACTATTTGTTTATGTTGACCCGTTGGGCAGGAGATGCTGATCAGTGCGGTTTTGCTTATGGGGTCTGCCTTTTATGAGGAAAAATCTACAGAATGTTTTACGTGAAATATAATTTCAAATTATGGAGCTCCTGTACTGTAGCAGAAAAAAAGAAAAATGTTTTTACACCCCATTTAAGGAGCATTGATTATATTCCACTGCTTATGATTCTGACGAAACGATACTGCATAAAAGACCCACAGCTCTAGTAACACGTGTGAGGGAGGTTTTCACGATATTTATCCCTGCTTGCGGCCAAATTGTAGAGTTGAAGTGAAAAATAAGTATAATTATGTTATTTTGGGCTCTAAAAATGTTTGTGATCCACATATTAGGGTCACCACCCTCTGCTTCTCAAAACCAACAATGGAAATACATGTTGTCATTATCATATTATACACACAAGATCATTTTTGCTTTTAGAAAGAAGTGAAATGTTGCAACAATCGCAGCTTAGCTGTAACATTGAAGTTTCACTAGTTAAAGCAAGTTTATATGTTAAGAAAATATTCACATTCCTGCTTTTTAATGTTTTTGCATTTGTAATCGTTACTTTATTCATTATTTTATTTAGTTTTTTGTTTTGTTTTGTTTTTGCAATGCTTATAAGCCAAGCCTGACTTCATGGCCAAAAGCTTTTCTTCTCTCACCCCACAAATCAAAGACATTTAAAGTGACCAGTCATGTGACCATTGTTAACCGCCACTGCAATTCAGTGGGTATGACAGTAAGTCAGCACTAACAGACCAGTATCCTACCCAGCAGGCTTGATCTTTAGAGATGCCAGATGTCTCAGAAAAGTATGTTGTATCTAAGAACTGGTGGTGCAGCATAGTGGTTAAAGGTTTGTGTTGGTAACCCAAAGGTTGTAGTTTCAAATCCAACAGGAGTTACCCTATGCACTAGCAATGTTTTTGCCTTGAGCGAGGCACTTGGGTTGCTCCAGGGGTACTTTGGACAAGTGTCAGCAAAATGACAAATTAGTAACAAGTGAATTCCAGTTGTCATTTTTAAAACAAATGTTTGTTTTTTTTGTTTTTTTTTTTTACTAAAATATAATTTCTGGCATATGTGAACACATTATTATGCAGTGCACCACTTGTCTCCAGTGGCTCCATTACAGTTCCCTGAAATGGTGGAAATGGTTTACATCGAGGTCATCATCAAGTCTCCAAGAATCCTGGGGGATAGTAAAGCTGTATCCACCTGAGCATGAGCTGGTGACGTGTTGAAGGCCAGCCGTTGCCTGTTATTTTGAGATGTGCTCTGAGAAACACTGCAACCTTGAGAACAGAAGTGCTGTTTTTCTGATATCCCACCCACTTATCAAAGCTAGAGAGGGCTTGAACAGGGCTATTACTCTTCCTTAGTTGCCTCAGCTGATTGAATTCTGGGATTGTTTGCTCTCATTTTTGGTACAACAAAGCTAGGGGAAATGAAATGACGATACGCTAGCTTGATGTTTTTGCTTTTGGGAACAATACAGTCAGGCCTGAACACACAGTTTAAGGAAGCGCCCTTGTCATTTATTCAGAAAATTGAAACATTGAAAATGAAGCCTGACAGCTCTGATGTATAAGCATCATAATCTGTGTGAAATCAGTTTTTATTCATTTAAAAAAATGTACATATAACTTAATTTAGAAGTATGCCGTTAAACTACAAATCTAAACTCATAGTCTGATCTTACATTCGTAATAATTGTAGTAGTTGCATGTAAAAAGCTTCAACATTATGCATGCTACATATAAATAAATCATCCTTATATATAAACTTCTATATAAAACATCCTCAAACACTACACACATCTTAAGATTGTTAAGAATGGCTTTAAAGGGTTACTCCACCCCAAAATGAAAATTTTGTCATTAATCACTTACCCCCATGTCGTTCCAAACCCGTAAAAGCTTCGTTCATCTTCGGAACACAATTTAAGATATTTTGGATGAAAACCGGGAGGCTTGTGACTGTCCCATTGACTGCCAAACAATTAACACTGTCAAGGCCCAGAAAAGTATAAAAAACATTGTCAGAATAGTCCATCTGCCATCAGTGGTTCAACCGTAACATTATGAAGCGACGAGAATACTTTTTGTATTTTTTGCGTCCAGCGGATACTCTCCAAAATGGCGCTACGCTGACACAGAGGAGACGAATTGTTGAATAAAGTCTTCTTTTTTTTTTCTTTGCGTACAAACCAGTATTCTCGTCCCTTCATAACCCTTCGGATTGAACCACTGATGGCAGATGGACATATTTGACAATGTTTTTTATACTTTTCTGTGCCTCGACAGTGTTAATTGTTTGGCAGTCAATGGTACAGTCATAAGCCTCCCGGGTTTTCATCCAAAATACAGTATCTTAAATTGTGTTTCGAAGACGAACAAAGCTTTTACGGGTTTGGAACGGCATGGGGGTAAGTGATTAATGACAAAATTTTCATTTTGGGGTGGAGTAACCCTTTAATATTAATGTCAGACCATATGTAAATTCACAATAGCAAGTTAGTATAGCCTATTTTAATAAAGTTGAACCTCTAAGATTTGCTTTTTGATAAGTCACAACAGTAGTTTAAAATCTCCCCTTCATCCTCACTTTGATATTGCAGTTTAATATTGCAAATTCGAGCTGGTTTGGACCCTCATTTCCGCTGAACTAGAACCAGCTGGTTACATTTATTCACAGAGGAACAACACAGATGTTTTGTAATACTGTTACCAAATTTGGGCACAAAAACAACACAAACATTGATGGAGAGACATGAGTTTAAAATGTTATACACCACCGTGCACTACACTGAGATTTTTCGGTAACACTTTACTTGAAGGGGTGTGCATAAGACTGACATGATGACATGACACATGTTTAAAATGACACCTTATACATTCAGTCATGTAATTTTTAATGCGATGCATTGTTTGACTAACACAAAACAAAGACATCTCAAACAAGATCTTTGCATTAACTGAGCATGGCACTTAATGACAATTGTCATAAACATGCATAAACCTCCTTCATATTCATGACATGTGTCATGTCATGATTATGAAGGTGTCATGTCAGTCTTATGCACACCCCTTCAAGTAAAGTGTAACCGATTTTTCTTTTAAAGAAATTAATACTTATATTAAGCGGGGACACATTAAATTGATGAAAAGACACTTATAATGTTAAAAAAGGTTTCTATTTCAAATTAACATTGATCTTTTGAAAAAAAAAACATAAAAAATTGTAATGCTGTTCAACAATATTACTGTTTTTCTATTTACTAAATCGACTTGAGCTGAATAATGACATTATTCAAAAGACATTTAGCAAAAAATGTTTTTTAGAGCTGCTTTACTGGCAGAATCTGAACTGTCTCCATAACTGATTCTCCTATATTTCTGTTTATCTGTGAAGCTGCTCTGACACAATCTGTAATGTATAACGTGCTAGAAAATAAAGGTGACTTTTTTTTATTTTTGATAAAATAAATGCAGCCTTAGTGAGCAGAAGAGAGAAAACATTAAAAATAAAAACCTTATGGACCCCAAATGTATGATGTGATGTATTATAAATACAATTGTGACCATAATATTAAGAATTACACATGGAAAACATTGTTTACTTGAATTAAAGGAATAGTTCACACAAAAATTTAAATTTTGTTGTCATTTACTCACCTTCATGTCATTCCAAACCTGTATAAGTTTCTTTCTTATGTTGAACACAAAAGAAGATATTTTGAAGAATTTTGAAAAATCAAACAGTTGTTAGTCCCCATTGACTTCTATAGTTGGGAAAAAAAAATACAATGGAAGTCAATGGGCACCATCAACTGTTTGAATGCCAGCATTAATCAAAATATCTTCTTTTATGTTTAGCATAAGAAAGAAACTCGTACAGGTTTGGAACGACATTAGGGTGAGTAAATGATGACTGAATTTTCATTTTTGGGTTAACTATCATTCATGTTACATTTAAATATTGCTGTTTTCCCTTATATTAGAGCAAGTGCTGCTTTTTCCCTACTGTATTTTATGTCATAAAAGAAAAAAATGTGGTAAAACTTGAGATATAATACAATAATTTTATGTATCATTAGGCAAACCTAAAGCACATGATCCAAGTGTTCATGTTTAGATTCTATTTGTCTTCACAGTAGTCCATTCTACTAAAATTTAACTGACCAGCAAAATGTTTAGTTGAAACTGTTGTGGGGTTTTTTTGTGTTAACAGACACACATGCCGCGAGGCTGAATAATATTCCATTACCGCTATGATTGAAAGACACAGCAGTAAAACCGATATTGTGCATCATTCTCAATGTATACTGTTTTTGTGCCTCAGGCCCAATGGGATGGTTTGACAGGACGGATAGTCCTTAACAAGATTGATGGTCTGCGGAAAGAGTTCAACTTAGACCTCATCAGCCTCAAGGAGGATGGCACAGCGAAGGTGAGTCAGCTTAGCTGGACGCCGATGAGAGACGTTCAATTATATTATTTCTGTAGCAGCAGAAATGACTGGAAACCTTAAATCGAGTGTCTTTATGTATTTCAAAATGGATTAAATGAATTCCCTGTGAGTGGACTCTTAAATATGTTTACCTATTAATTATCCAGATAATTTGTATTGACCTTGTTGCTCCCATGCTGACTACACAACTCTTGAATTCTTCCTAAAAGCGAGCGGCTGATGCTGTATCACGACCTACTAAATTATGGACAAAGGTTTGTTCCAGTCTTGGTTTCATTCCCTGAGTTCGTGATTAAGACCTGTGGAGAGCTTGGATTTCCTCCCCTGTGTGAAATTCACTTCAGTAAACCCAGTGCCCTTTCATCGGCTTCCCTCTCCCTGCAGAAATCCCTTCACTTCCTTATGGAAAGAGATCGCTGCCAGTCACTTCTGCCAGAATGTCTTGCTGAGATGCATAATGTGTGCCAGTTATAGTTATGACAGTTAAATCACCATACTCGATATCCAGCACTGTAAAATGGGCACTTTTTTCTGCAATGTTTTACGCCTCAGTAAGTATCACATCTCCATACAAGCCAGCTCAGGCGTGCAGAAAAACGTGCATTAATCCACGGGCAGATATTTAGAGAGCAGCTCTAATCTACATTTAAAATTCATTTGAATAAGTCGCTCATTTCAGACTCATATGAGCTGTGTGACAAGTGCCATACATAAACATACACTAGATTAGGCTTGTGTTAACAAAGGGTTTATTAAACAGAGAAAAGCAAGTTTGGTTTAATTCCTTTACTGCTGACATCCTGTTTTAAAGGGATCATATCATTCTTTTATTTTATTTTAAGATTCTGTATAATTTTAGTCAAATTGGCTTGTCAAAAACTGTCATAATTTAGCTTTTCGAACCACTTTCTATCCGTTGAGATGCATAGAATTGAAAAGGCTGCTTTTATTGAATGTTATTTATTAATTTGCAAACAGGTTTTTACAAGTGTTGATTTTAATGGAAACTTATTTCCTTTACGGAATAAAAAAATTAAAGGTAATTGCAACCTTATAATGGTCAAACTTTTCCTTTACGGAATAAAAAAATTAAGGCCGGTTTCACAAACGGGGCTTAGGTTAAGCCAGGACTAGGCCTTAGTTAAATAAATTTAGACACAAAACAAGGTATTTAGGCAACTTTTAGAAGAATGTAGAAGAAACATTACAGGTGTCATTTTGACACAAATATGACACTGACATATTTTAGTACTAATATGTCAGAGCAAGCCAATATGTTAATAATAGGCATGCTAATAGTTTATAGTTGAGACAGCTCAGACATGCATTTTAGTCTGGGACTAGCTTAAGCCTTGTCTGTGAAACCGGGGGTAAAGGTAATTGCAACCTTATATATGGTCACTTTTGCCTCAATAAATTCATTTTAATTAGTAAAGTAGTTGTTCATGTTTATATCTCACAATTCAGACTTGTGGGAAAGTCAGAATTGCAAGATATAATCTCAGTTGTGAGAAAAATGTAAACATTGTCAGATATAAACTCACATTAGTGAGCAAAGTCATAATTGTGAGAGAAAAAGTTGCAATTAACTTTTTAATAATTTGTTTCATGATTAAGCTTCTATAGATTTCTGAAACTCTTTTCTCATAAAATAAAGAATAATTTAATTCCTCTAATGCAAATAAGTCTGATGGTATATCAGGTAATATTTTCTTTTGTGATATATTTTTTGAGGATATCAAGCTTCTCAAGCTTGTCAAACAACATACCCTGATGACATTGTTTCATTTTTATAGAAGCTGTTATGCCTCAAACATTTCTCATTTCTTCATATCTTTAGATGTTTTCCATCAGTCTTCTTATGCTTTTTGTGTTCATATATTTAATTATTTAAAGCCCATTATTATGATGGCATCCTCCATAATTTGAATAACGGTGGAGATAACAGAAAAGCTTCATCGGTTGCAGAAATGTTGGAAAGATTTTTTTCTGCTTCATTAAGCAGCCATTACTCCAGTCTTCAGTTTCACATGGTCCTTCAGAAATCATTTGACTTGTATTATATATATTTGGCTAGCAAGTAGATTAGTAAAGTTTCACACTTTTATTTCTAGAGAACTATTCCATTTCTCATAATCTTTTCTGACTTCCATCTTTATATGTCATTGTGTTTCCTATTTATGACAACATCAATTCAACATGGCTTTCAAGTGTGATGCATTAAGAATATTTACTATGATCTTCTATTTTAAATGTGCAACTTTAAAAATTACAATGTGTTGTTCAGGTAAAAAGTAAAAGTAGATTTTTTTTTCCTGTGTGATTTAATAATTAATGCATCAAAATCATTAGGGTAACTGAGTGCTTAACTGGGTTTTATTGGACACTAAAGTAGTGTTTTACAATCAAATGGATTAGACCTAGAATTTTCTTTCATTTAGTTTTTTCCTTTCCCTTTCCTTTCCTGACCTATTTTATGAGTCTTCACTGATAAAGTCTGTCCGTCTTTTATTGTCATCTCAGAAACAGAGACTCATGTTCTTCATGCCTTGTCATTTTTATACTGTATTGTTAGATTGGAGTGTGGAACTCTTACACCGGCCTCAAACTGACTGAGATTAAAGACAACAAAAACATCACAGACTCTATGGCTAACAGAACACTTATCGTCACCACAATCCTGGTAAATGTATAACTTACAATTTCACTCCCTCATTTATGTAAACCAACTTTTTCAGTAGTTCAGATTTGTCTTCACCCTGTGAATAGTTTCACTGGTGCACAAAATGTAATTTTTAGCAACATAACTGTAAATGCATGAGAAAAAATATAATTATATATTAGTGCTGTCAAACGATTAATCGTGATTATTCACATCCAAAATAAAAGTTTTTGTTTGCATAATATATGTGTGTGTACTGTGTGTATTAATTATAAATACACACACAGACAGTATATATTTTGAAAATTCATTTAATTTATATTATAAATATATTTAATGTATAAACATACCCTATTTTTCTTAAATGTGTGTGTGTGTATATATATATATATATATATATATATATATGCATGTGTGTGTATTTATATATACATAACAAATATACACATTACACACACATACTGTATATTATGTAAACAAAACTTTTATTTTGGATGCGATTATTTGCGATTTAATCAGCACTGTTATGTATACAATTTTTAGTAAATATGAGTGGTTTGTACAAAAAAAAATACTTTTATTGTTTTTATTGGTTTTTGACTCTCATCTGGCCAGTTAACTTTGCCTTTGTGACATATTTACCAACTGCATCATTGCATGTGAATTTACCTTGTGAACAGGAGAATCCTTACGTTATGTATAAGAAGTCTGACAAGGTGCTATATGGGAACGATCGCTTTGAGGGCTACTGTCTAGACCTGCTAAAAGAGCTGTCCAACATCCTGGGATTCACTTATGAAGTCAAGCTGGTTTCTGATGGGAAATATGGAGCTCAGAATGACAAAGGCGAATGGAACGGCATGGTGCGGGAACTAATCGATCATGTGAGTGATCTCCCATGATGCTTTACAAAGATGTTCAAGGTCTTTCGATCATACCATCCAAATGCAGACTTTGTAGATGACCTTCTGCCTTTCCATTACATTTCAGTTTAGATCTCACTATTTAGAGACTACAACCAGACTGTTAAAGGTATAGTTCACCCAAAAATGATGAACCTCATGTCATTCCAAACCCGTAAGACCTTCGTTCATCTTCTGAACACAAATTAAGATATTTTTGATGAAATCTGAGAGCTCTCTGATCCTCCATAGACACCAATGCAAGTACCATGTTCAAGGCCCAGAAAGGTAGTAAGGACATTGTAGCAAATTAGCTCAAAGTAAGATGAACATAATTAATCATAACGGATTGTTATCAATTATATTAATCTTCAGGAATTAGCCGTAGCATTAATAGTACAATAAAATTGATTTGTTCACAGAGCATGTAACAAAACCGGCACGTTGAAGTGACCTAGCTCGTTCTGTGAGCAGCAGACACAGACAACAAAGCGTGAATACATATGGATGTTTATTAAACTACACTACAGGGGAACATGCAACATCTAACTAGACACAAACATACACACATTAAACATAGCTGCCTATGTGAGGAAGGCATGGAGAGAGAGAGAGAAAGAGAAAGAGCGCGCTCGCGCGCAAGAGAGAAGTGTAAAGGCAGTATTTACACATCAGCTACACCTGGTAAGAACCATCAGAGAATCACATCACCTTAATTAAAAGGGGTCGAAGCCTAGAAGCGCACCTAAATAGTTAACAAGCGATTACTTGCACTGTTTTTTTGTTGATGCTGAGTAAGGTGTCCTGGTGCGTGTATAATGCGTAGATTCTTGATGAATTCCTTTAGGAGTGAAAGCTTCCTCATTCCAGTCATGGGTTGATTGGTCCAAACTGAATCGACAAAGTTACTGAACTTAAAACTGCCAGAAGCTCGGACTCCCCCGGAAGGGGAGTCGTGAGATTTACAAGGTGATAATAAGTGTGTCTCCAGGGCACTGAAGGTAAAGAGAAGACCCCACCTTTTGGGTGTGGGAGAAGTTTTATCTGGTTTCCCTGTAACACCCATTTTGGTTAGTTTGACCAATGACAGGGCACATAGTTTCAGCGGGAAAGTGTTTCTTTGTTCCACTTGACATCTCATTTGCATGTTTTATGACTGTTCTGCTCAATCTGTGTAATTCTTCCCACAGTACAGTAAAAATCGTATGATGTATTTCACGTTCACATAGTGTACATCATTGTTTGAGAAATAAAGAGCAGATCATTTTGATATCAAGAAAGAGACATCTAACGTATATTAAACCGGAGATCCGTTCATACACTTGAAAATGAGTGTTTACAGCTTACTAATACAAATAACGAGAGGTGACTAGGCTAATATAATAAGGAAACATACAAACAACACATGCATATACCAGATACCTTTGTAACTGATTAATTATGGTCTAAATAAAGAAAATGACTCTGTGTGTGTGTGCGTGTGTGTGTGTGTGCGTGCGTGCGTGCGTGCGTGTGTTATGTATCTTGTAATCGTGGGGGTAGTTCACTGGTCAGCCAGGCCTGGTACTGAGGGTCATGTAGTTCTCTTTGGAATTTGTTTGAAGTCCGATGGAGAGAAAAGATAGTCAGTCTGTTTAACATCCTCTGGACAACCACTGGCAATTTATCACCCATAAAAAAGGTAGAATGTGGGGCCAGGCTGTGAATTATATGCAAATGTCAAAAGGCTAAAAGGGTCTCTTAAGACATAAAGTCCCAACGACCATCAAGGATTATAAGCAGATGTTACAACATTGTTAAAATAACCCATGTGACATCAGTGGTACTATTGTGAACGCGCGTCGAAGACTGACATGAAGAGAAGAAATTGTTGAATAAAGTCATTATTTTTGTTTTCTTTGCGCACAAAAAGTATTCTTGTACCTTCATAAAATTATGGTTGAACCTCTGACGTCACATGGACTATTTTAATGATGCCCTTACTACCTTTCTGGGCCTTGAACATGGTAGTTGCGTTGCTGTCTACAGAGGATCAGAAAGCTCTCAGATTTTCTCTAAAATATCTTCATTTGTGTTCTGAAGATGAACAAAGGTCTTACAGATTTAGAACGACATGAGGGTGAGAATTTTTTAATTTGGGGTGAACTATCCATTTAATACTCTGATTAACCAAGACATTTCAGTTTCTAATGGATGTTTTTGTAACTTGGCTTTTCACAGGCAATTTAGAAAAGCAAAGAATTATATTTTGTTTCATATTTCGTTTAATTTGCTTGATTATGTTTATTTACCAAAAGTTTAAGTAGTCTAAAGCTTTGGTTGGAAGACTACATTTGTGTATGCAATACATCAAGATCTTTTACTTTGTAAAATTGATTAGATATTTTTCCATGTAAAACAGCATTTGTGCTTTCATCTGGCTGTAAAAAGCAGTATTATGAATACCCTTGTTCTTCTACATAGATTTAGTTTTTAAGTACCTTTGTCAACCCCCAGTGTCTTTGCAGTATTTATCAGCATAGTATGGATACGAATCTATAAAAGAGCCTTTTTGCACATCTTTTGTTTAAATGAGCTTCATAAAACAACAGGAAGCTTCAAACAGATTGTGGGATCCATCCCCACTGGCATCACTTGTTTGTATCTCAGTGACTGAACTCCAATATTATCTGCATCTATCTGCATTTTCTTCCCAGCAGTCAAAATGAGTTCCTGTCATCTTGTAAACCTCTTTTTGTCCCCATAACCAGATAGCTGACCTGGCTGTGGCTCCACTGACCATCACTTATGTCAGAGAGAAAGTTATTGACTTCTCCAAACCCTTCATGACCCTGGGCATCAGCATACTGTACCGCAAACCAAACGGCACCAATCCAGGTGTCTTCTCCTTCCTCAACCCCCTCACCCCGGATATCTGGATGTACGTGCTGCTGGCCTGTCTTGGAGTAAGCTGTGTGCTCTTTGTGATAGCCAGGTATGGATGAACGTCTTGGTTTAACATCTGCTTCTTGGAAATATAGCAAAGCAAATGTGAAAATTGGGTTTCAGATCTAGGAACACTGACCCAATTGTTCAAAAAATGTCTTCAGATGTTTTATAGTTTGACATCACATGTGAAGACAAATTATCAGGCTGTCATTTGAAGAATATTGCTGTTATCTGCAGCTTAAGGGAACATCGTACATCTCTCTTTGAAGCTGTCAAGAAGTTTTTGCGCCCTCTGATTTAAATTTTAAAGCGGTTTTGCAGAATGTGCCGATAGATATCACGTTTCTTTGTAGGAGCGCATTTAAAGCAATGTATTTCTCACATATTATATCACTGCGCTTATGAGACGCCAGAATCAAAATGCTGATTTGATCTTGAAACAGATCAATAAGTAATAAGCACGGTGCCCAGACTTTATTATATTGCTGTCGGAATAAAGATTACTGATGTAAAAATTTCAGTCATGGTTGTCCAGATGCACTTTTTCCTCAATAAATACATAATGCGCTTTCTCAGTTAGCAATGTTTTGTATGTTGTATGAGAGAGTACAAGGTTGTGTCTGTATTATTGAAGCCCAGTTCATAAGCATTGGGCAGATGTCCACATCTACCTAAAGAGAATATCAAGCGTGCCACGCTACCTCATCAGAGCCAGATGATTGGTTGCTTCAATTAAAATGCAAATGGCCAATGAAAATGCTGTCCAATCAGACTCTTTTAATGGACATCTGGTGGGGTCTCAGTGTTAGTGTGGGTTCATGTTCACTGAATGACCCATTTGTTCATAGATACAGTCTGCTGGGGGGCTTTTAAACTGTGATCTTGAAATTTGGCAGCTTTGATAGTAGCAGTTTATAGAGTGAGCTTCTACACACCGTGAGGCATGACAAATGAGTCTTGTGACACGTTCTGATCAGGCATCGATTCACCATGAGGGTTTTATAAATGACCCAATTATTGAGTGGTAGAATGGAGAATGTCTTTCAGATGTTCTTGTGTAACTGTAATCACTTTCAAAATGAAATTTCCGCCAGTTGTTTCCCTTTTTGGCTTCCAGCACTGTAGTTAAAAAAAAAATATTGATAAAAAAAATATGTGATGCAACAGTGCTCAAGGCAGACAAATGCAATGAATAAACATTACAACGATTTGTGTTCAAAAAGCTTGTTTGTTATTATTTATTTATGTATCTTGTTTATTAATATAAAATATTTATATTTATTAATATTTTAGAATTAGTCACAGTAAATTTACATATTAAATTGGCATCCCTATAAATATTTTTTTTGTGAATTTTTACAGGAATATAAACAGTTAATTGACATTATATTGGTTATCTAGATGCAGACAAGAGCAATGAATAAACATTACAAAAAGATGTGTACTAAAAGTAATTCAAGATTGATTTGCTAATTTATGAAATTATGTATGTATTTATGTACACACATATATATGTATGTATGTATATATATATATATATATATATATATATATATATATATATATATATACATACATACATAATATATATTATAGAATTTTAATCATAAGTTTATATATTAAATTGACAGCCCTATCAAGGGCTTAAGCCCTATTAATATTTTGTTAATTTTTACAGGTAATTAAAGAAACACTGATAAAAAGGAAAATTATCTGGTCATTTTCTGCCAGGACATTATTTATTAATTTTACGGACATTTCCGTTAACTCTAAAACACAATGCAATTAAGTTTAATTTTTTTACAGTGAATAATTAAACAAAAAGTTGTATAACTATTTCAGGTTTGTATGGCTATTTTTATTTTAATTAATTTCATCATTTTAATTAAAATAATTTTATCATTAGTCACACTATATTTAAAGTGGCATTATAAATTGACAGTCCTTTTTTACATGAATAAAAACATTGTTAATTAACATTTAAATCGGTTAATGTAAAAGCGCCAGAGATGGAAACTCGAGTCTGCGACTTGGACTCGAGTCGCACTTAAAGCCTGGAATACACTACACGACTTTTAAAATCTGAACAGATTTTTAAAACATTAGGCATCATACACTTACCGACTTTGTAAATAGTGACAAAGGAAAACTGGGCATCATACACTACACGACCGAGGATCATACACTACTAGACTTTAAAGTTGTTCCGATCACAACGAACTCAAGCAGAAACATGTGCACTGTTGCTAGGAGACGCATGACAAATGAAAATATATGCGTTCTAAAATCGGCTGAAAATATCAAACATGTTTGATATCCTCCAACTGGATAGAATCAAAGTCTGAAGCTACAAAATCGGAGTCTGTGACCATGATACACTACGTGATATTCTGTGGCATCTGTCAGCTGTAATCTGCAGACTGGCTCTGACTTTCCTCAACTAGCGTCAACTTGTTCAGATTGTAAAATCGGGGGGAAATCAGGGCAAAAATCACGTAGTGTATTCCAGGCTTTAGTCGCATAAATAAAGACTTGGGACTTGACTTGGACTCGTGAACAGCTGACTCGAGACTTGACTTGGACTCGTGACTCGTGAGACTCGTATAAAACGCAAGTCATTTGGTATAGGAGTTTATATGAATGTATCTCTGAGGGAAACTGGCCGTAAAAAAAGTTTAAATTATATTTTCTTTTCATCTTGCCTCCGTATAATGCATATTAAAGTAGTGTTCATAACCACAGCTCTGCTTTGTTTACAGCGGCAACCAAGGAAACGATGTTTAATTGATGTTCAAGCGCCACCCGCTGGCAGAGAGTGAATCTGCATTAATTCAGCCTGTCTTCTCTGTCTGCTGGTTTGTTTTATGTAGAATAGTTTCACAAAACTAAAGTTAGACCATTTTGTTTTTGCTTCAAATTTCGAAATTATACAATCCGATTTAGATGAAAAACTGCTCATGCTGGATGTATGGATTGAGTTGTGTTTCAAACACAGTGGTTGCCACTAGCGTAGCCAGAAATGTTTAAGTGGGTGGGCCTACATAAAACTGGGTGGGCCAAGTGTGTAGCATATGAAAACTGCATGTCAAATTGCCAACACAAAATACAGCACCAAGGTTCATTACACAGTACTTATAAAGCATGCATTAACATTAGTAATTTTTTGTTATATTAATGTTCATTTCAAAATTTAGGACATTATTAAAATTCAAAGTTGTATCTGTTATCATTTGCCTGAGCTGGTTAACAAAGATGAATAAACACGGTAACAAATTTATTTCTAATGTTAGTTAATGCATTAACTAACGTTAACTAAAGGAAGTGTATTAAAAAGCATTACCTCAGTGTGAAACAACGGGGCTTTGCTGATAATTTCATAACCAAACGTCTCTGTCAGTTTACGCACATCGAGGACCGCAGAAATGTGCACAGCTGCAAATTATACAGTTTGTTTTGGCGACCAGGATCCAGCACAAAGTTTATGTGTTTCTTTCCACAAAGGACACATCTTTTTAGCGGATCAAACACTGTACCTATGCTAATATGATGTTTCAAACACACTTGGTTCAGAAGATTCTGATCGATAAATCCAGCACCCGCAGGTGGTCTGGTGGGTTAATTTGTAGACGGTCCGGATTTATTGCTAAGACTTTTACTTTTTAAAGAATTGATCTGATTTATGATTGCTCAACTCGGCTATTTTCAAATTTAACTCCACAAACGCGCGCATTTTACTATTATATCCTTATGTCGTAAACATAACGTTGTGGGTGGGACTAACAGAAACGGACGAATCATCATCATTTTGACGATGCACCTATAGGAAGAGGGAAAACTAAGAAACGACCTGTAATTGACCATGAAAGCAAGCGTTTAATATTTTTTTTATAAATATATAAAATTACAGTGAAATAAGACGTTTATTAGTATCGTTTAATAAATTACATCCATTTGGAAAATTACCAACTTCTCATTGGGTGGGCCACAGATGAAAGTGCCCACCTAGGCCCACCCGTAGCTACGCGACTGGTGGTTGCCTCTAATTTTAAATTGAAAAAGAGCACAGACAAAGCCCTAGTTTGTTTATATGAGATTTATTTAATTTGTGTAATTCATTTGATTAATTGGGGTTTGTTTTAAAATGTAGTTTTGTTGTTTGACATATTTCAATTTTACAAAGAAATGTGCAGCATTTTATCTGACAATTAATAAATGGACACCTTTTCATTTCTTTGTCTTAAATTTTGTTAAAGTTTTTTTTGTTGAGAAAATCATATCGTGAAATCAGTATTTCAAAACTGATTTAGCCTCAATAACTAGCTGAAAGAACTGTTGCTAATAAATAGAACAAAGACTTGAGACGTGACTTGGACTCCACCTCAAAGACTTAAGACTTGACTTGGACTCCGCTTTAAAGACTTGAGACTTGACTTAGACTTGACCTCAAAGACTTGAGACTTGACTTGGACTTGGACCTCAGAGACTTGTGAACATGTCTGAAAAGCGCATTACAGTTTAACTTAAGATTCCTTTTCCAGCTCTCTCTTTGTTTGGTAACCAGAGAGATTGAAACACTGGAAAGTTTTCCCATAAAACAAGATGTTTATTAAGCTTTGGTTGGAGCAGTTATTGATAGCCTGTAGCAAGAAGAACATTTTTAGCTGTTCTGCGAAAGCAGTTTAGAAATTGCCAAACATGCAGCCTCTCAAGCGCAGTATTAATACCCAGTCTTCTATGTTGTCTGCATTTTTTTCCCTGTGTAAAGCTGTTTTCTTCGACTCTTGGCAGGTTTACACCATATGAATGGTATAACCCTCACTCCTGCAACCCGTCTTCTGAAGTGGTTGAGAACAACTTCACACTGTTGAATAGTTTATGGTTTGGTGTTGCGGCTCTAATGCGTCAAGGTATGTCACATAAAACACTTCAAGACTGCTGCATTGTTATAGCTGACAAAAAACATTGAACCAAGTGGCATTTATTTAGATCAAGAAAAACGGCACAAGCACTGTGGCACTGTGTGAGGTGAGCTTGAGGGACTTTATACATTCACTAATAAATCACCTTGAGACCAGCTGGTTGAAATGAATAGATACAAATTTTCAGAAAAGAATGATTTGTTATGCAATGACATTGATACAGTAGGGAATTGTAGTAATATAAAGATGACAATACACCTCTTTGGCATGGTTATAAGTCACATCCAGTTATAAAATAGATTTTTGTTCTGGCTTGCAAACTTTTAGTTGGGTTTCCTCTGGTGTAATGGATCTGATGCTAGTGAGGAGAGGGTTGTAGGTTCCGCTACAGAAGGTATGAAACAAAATGGATGACCTGCCAAGTGTGCAGAAAAGTGTGAAACGCCAAGAGCAGCTTTAATGAGCACGGGAGAACTAGACAAATCATTATGCAGCATAGTCTGACCTCACGTTACAAAGAGTTTTCTTCTGAAATATTAGATAAATATTATTTACATCAGAACAACCGCTCAGCCATGAAGGAGGACCGCTAACAGGAATTTTACAGAAAAGTGGTGGAGCGCAGTGCATTTTGTGTCACTGGTGGATGTTAGGGTATTTCATTATACTTAAAGCAGGTCAGAGCATGAAATATCCAAATTTACATTTGTCTGTGAATTATAACACTTCACATCGTGAAATTTTATAACACTTCACATCGTGAAACCCTATCTATTTTGTGATTTGATTCATTTTTTCATTTTCACAGGTTCATTTTTTTCTCTCTCTCTGGTAAAATATGCTGGATTCATAAACTAAATTAAAATTAAATAATTTATTGTTATTAAACTGCAGCATATTTAAGATTATATATGAAAACACATTTTACACCTAATTTTAGAAAGAAGCAGAAAAAAGTAACGTTAACAAAATAACATTAAACTTGTCTCTATTAATAATGTAAGTTGAATATCTAAAAAAATCAGCATGAAAATAACTAGCACTGATGTAAAAGAAGGTGTTTACTTCGACAGTCTTAAAGGTACAGCGGCAAATAACAGGTTAATCCTAATTCACGTTTGAAGGTCAGAGAGAGTGAAAAATGGTCATGTAAAACTAGATTACATTTGTTGGCACAAGAAACCTTGGCTAACATTATCATAAAAAGTGATAAAATATATTTATGACATGGACCCCTAAATGGGATCAACAAGCTTTTTGAAACCCACACACATTCATAGTGTTAATTGGGCTGATTAGTTAAGTATTCATCCTGTGTGCATATGTGTGTGTGTGTGTGTGTGTGTGTGTGTATTACCTACCACAGCTAAACCTCCTACATGAGGTTACTGAAATAACATTGTCAACTTTTTGAAACATCTCATCAATTAAAGCATGCGAGGTTGTACCAATTAGCCAACAGCAGAAAAGCAGTGAGAACATACGATAAATAGTTGCTGTTTGTTTTGTCATAAAGCTGACAGAGCAATATTTAAGAGGATTATTCAAAGTTTAGCCTCTGCTGTTCTGTTTGGGGTTTTGTCAACTGTCCGGATGATTTTCCTCTTTTTTTGTTTTTGGCTTCAATATGCTGGATTCGATTGATGTTGTGATCTCGTCTTACACTGTGATACAATCAGGACTATGATTGACAGTTGTGTTCTCCCCATGCCATTTAAGAGTAAGACATAGGTCAGTAGTTAGCATTTAGCTATGCTAATTATCTGAGAGTAGCAACACAGACAGCATTTTCAAAGGAACAAACACACCTCATGGTGTCTGTCAGTGAGCTCTTGCTCCCCAGGTGGCTAATGTAAAAATGTTTAGTATCTTTCAAAGGGATTTATTAGCATAAGCATTACTGAAAGGTCAAGATCATGGATTAGACCTGCTAAAAAAATGGTTTTAGTCTTGTAGCCTGCTTATAGCTGGTTTTCAGGCTGGTTTTAAGGTGGTTTTGACCACTTCTTTAGCTGGTCAGGCTACTCCCAGCTTAAACTAGTTAAAACCAGCCTACTTTTTTTCAGTAGGGTAGCTAGATTGAAGTGATCTCCAACCAGGTCAAGCTGGTTGTTAGCTATTTTAGCTAACCAGACTAGCCAACTAGCCCAAAACCCATCTAAAACTATCAAAACAGACCATCCTGGCCATCTTAAACACAGTTTTTCCTTTTACTTTTCAGCAGGATTCATATTTAGTGTTGACTTTTTAGTTACGCTAATGCTAACAGAGCACTTTGAAAGATAGTAAAAACTTTTACATTAGCCTTTTTCTCCTCTTATCTTTTAAGAAATATGTAAAATAATGCATAATCATTATCCATTATTTTTCACATGACTGACTAAAGGAAAACAGCATGTATGGCAGTTTTGTTGAGGTGTTTTTTTGTTTTTTGCTGACTGCTTTGGTGGGTAATCACTGCTGTTAGATGCATCACTTAGATCAAAGCTAATAATTTAGCTGGCAATCAAACTGAATTTTAAAATTGTGCTCCACATGACACTGAAAGCATACAAATGCACATACAGTACACACACACACACACACACACACATTGTGAACATGTGCTGTAGTTTCAACTTCCAACCACCTCACCTGGGTATCTGTGCATGAAAGACAATCACTGCAGCTTCAGTATCATATATCAGACTTAGACTCAGTGGTCTGTCTTTCTAACTACAAAATTGCCACATATTAATCAGTTAATAGGACATTCTCCTCCCATGTATCTTAATAAAACACCTAATCAGAATGGTGTTCAAAAAAGGATTCTTTATTTTTCTGGGCTTTTTGCAAAGATGAAGTACAGTTCCCATGACGGTTTCATTTTCTAGCGATCTATCAATGCCTTAAGTCAAACAGCCATAGTAAAAATCCCCATTTAGAATAACACACATTAGATTTATCATTAAGCTGAAGGTTAAAATCTAGTATGAGTGTGATGAGATCAAAAGTATAAGCCCTTGATAAAAAAATAAAATAAACCCTTTTAGTCTGTCACAGCGAGCTTCACGCTGCTGGTGTCCTGGGCGACTCTCAGTCTTTTGTGTGGGATTGTTTGGGTATGTGTGTGTATGTGTCAGGGTTCTGTCACTTCGGTCTAGTTTATTCGTGGTTTTGTGACAGAGCTCTGACACTCCCTTCTTGTCTTGTTTTCTGGTGAGCGTGCGGTTTCAAGTGTGCTCGAGCTGCGCGCTCTCTTGTCTGCGTGCCTTGTTTTGTGTTGGAGCGTGGTGTTCGGATCCCGGCACTCATGTCTTGAGTTTCGGTTTCGTGTCGGGGTTTGGACACTCGCGCTCCATGTTCTGTCTCATTGTGTGAGCGTGCGGCTCGAGTTCGCTCGGCTGCGCGCTCTCTTGTCCACGTGTGTTGTGTGTGTGTGTGGTGTTGCACGCAGTTCGCAAGATGGCGCTGCTATGTTCGGCCGCCGTCCGGGTCGCTCCGCTAAGACTATGCTTTTATTTACTTTTTTACTTACTTTTGATTTCTATTTTTACACACATAACGTCGGCACTGATCACCTACGACAAAAGTACACTCTTGGACATTGGAAACCGCTTCACTAACCTGGTTCAGGACACTTTATCACCGAATCCATCGTGGCCTCTTGAGATTCTTCGGAACGCGGAGAACAAAGGACACAGGAGACGGAACAAAAAACACTGTGGAAATAGCGCTGGTATTCGAAACAGATTGAGGAAAAGGGCTCACAGTCCTCCTTTACCGAGCATTTTGCTCGCTAATGTCCAATCCTTGGATAATAAGATGGACGATCTTAGAGCCAGGATAAGTTTCCAACGGGACATAAGGGACTGTAACATCATCTGTTTGTCTGAAACATGGCTCACGCCCTCGGTTCCGGACACTGCTGTAACGCCGTCTGACAACTTCTCTGTTTTACGGATGGACAGAACAGCTGAGGCCGGTAAATCCAAAGGTGGAGGAGTGTGTTTCATGACTAACAAGGAATGGTGTGACCCCAGGAATATCTCCTCTCTGTCGCGATCCTGCTCGCCTCATCTGGAACATCTATCCATTATTTGCCGCCCATTCTATCTACCCCGCGAGTTCTCTGCGGTCATCGCTACTGCTGCTTACATTCCACCTCAGGCAGACACCGGATTGGCTTTGTCTAAACTTCACGACGTGATCAGCGGCTACATTAACAAACATCCTGACGCTGCCTTTATCATAGCGGGGGATTTTAACAAAGCCAACCTCAGGCAAGTCATGCCGAACTTTCACCAGCATGTATCCTGTCCAACTAGAGGACCGAATACACTGGATCACTGCTACTCTCAGTTTAAGAATGCCTACAAGGCCCGTTCACTACCGGCTTTTGGTAAATCGGACCACGCTGCCATTTTCCTCACACCGGAATATAAACAAAGGCTCGCACAGGAACCCCCGGTGAAGAGGGAAGTGACGCGTTGGTCCTCCCACTCTGAAGCTATGCTACAGGCGGCTCTTGATGACGTCGACTGGGACATGTTCAGGGCGAGCTCATCTGACGTCAGCGAGTTCACGGAGGTAGCAGTGAGCTTTGTAAACACACTTACCGAACAAGCTACAGAAACGATTACTGTAAGGACTTTCCCTAATCAGAAACCGTGGGTGGACAGATCAATCCGTGATGCGGTTAACAAACGCACTGCCACATACAATGAGGCTCTTTTGTCTGGGAATATGAGCGAGTATAAAGCAGCGTGTTATGCTCTCAGACGAGCAGTAAGTGCCGCCAAACATCGTTACAAAGAGAGAATTGAGTCTCATTTTCAGCTCAATGACTCTCGACGCATGTGGCAGGGACTAAGGACCATCTGTGCCTTTGGAAACAAATCCTCCGCGGAGGTGAGTGCAGATCCGTCGCTGGCCGAAGAATTAAACACCTTCTACGGCCGCTTTGATTGCAACGGCGGCAGCGCGGCTCTGCCGATCAGCACGTCAGGAAGCAGCAGGCAGAGAAGCGAGAATCATGTGATCACCGTGACGGAGGACGAGGTTCGGAGGGCACTAAAGGGAGTGAACATCAGGAAAGCGGCTGGACCTGACGGGATCACAGGCCGGGTTCTGAGATCATGCGCTGATCAGCTTGCTGGGTTGTTCACTTCTATCTTCAACGAGTCCCTTGCTACCTCTGTAGTTCCCACCTCCTTTAAAAAATCCATCATCATCCCTGTGCCTAAGAACAATAAACCCTCTTGCCTGAATGACTATCGTCCAGTGGCCCTCACATCTATAGTCATGAAGGTTTTTGAGAGACTTGTTAAGAGCCACATTAGCTCCTCCATCCCTGTTACTTTGGACCCTCTTCAGTTTGCCTATCGCTCCAATAGATCAACTGATGATGCCATCTCTCACATTCTCCACTCCTCCCTCACACACATTGACAGCAGCAATGGGAACTATGCAAGACTGCTATTCATAGACTATAGCTCAGCTTTTAACACCATAGTCCCCATCAAGCTGACTTCCAAACTCACAGGCCTTGGCCTAAACACTTCACTCTGCGACTGGATTCAAGATTTCCTCACCGGCAGACCTCAAGTGGTGAAGGTAGGCCAGTTCACCTCAAACTCCATCACCCTGAACGTAGGAGCCCCGCAGGGCTGCGTTCTGAGTCCCCTGCTATACTCTCTCTACACACATGACTGTGTGTCCTCTCACAGATCCACATCAATTATCAAATTTGCTGATGATACTGTGGTTCTGGGCCTCATTTCCAACAATGATGAGACCGCATACTTGGATGAGGTGGAGAGACTTACATCATGGTGCCAGGACAACTGTCTCTCTCTGAACGTGAGCAAAACCAAAGAGCTGATTGTGGACTTCAGAAAGAGACACCTGCTGCCCTACACTCCTCTTGTGATCAGCGGGACCCCTGTGGAGAGAGTAAGCAGCTTCAAGTACCTCGGTGTAAACATCTCCGAGGACCTGACTTGGACTACACACATCCAAACACAGGTTAAGAAAGCCAGGCAAAGACTGTATCATCTGCGACAGCTGAGGAAATTTAGGGTCTCACCAACAATCCTGAAAACTTTCTATGCAGGGACCATAGAAAGTGTATTGACTCAGTGCATCTCAGTGTGGTATGGAAACAGCTCCAGCCAAGATTGCAAGGCCCTGCAGAGAGTTGTGCGCTTAGCTGAGCGTATCTCTGGGTCGGCTCTCCCCTCTATGCAGGACATCTACCTCAAACGCTGCAGAGTTAGAGCTGTCAAAATCATCAAGGACTCAAATCACCCTGGAAACTGTCTCTTCACTATGCTGCCATCTGGTAAGCGCTTCCGCAGCCTGATGGCAAAAACCGAGAGACTTAGGAGGAGCTTCTTCCCCAAGGCCATCAGGCTCCTGAACTCAAACTCAGCCTCTTAACATCATCTGACTTACTTCAAATCACTAATCACACACTCATTACTCTCTACCTCATAACTGTCAGTGTCATTTGCTCATTTGCACATTTGCACACAACACTTTCTGTGTCTTGTAACATATCTTATCTTATTTTTATATTTATTTTATTTTTTTGTGATTGGCTGCTTCATGTCAACCATGTACAACCTGTTTGCACATTCCTCTCTGTACAGTCATGCTTATTGTCATGCTCTAACCATTAGGGGCAGCCGTGGCCTAATGGTTAGAGAGTTGGACTTGTAACCCAAAGGTTGCAGGTTCGATTCCCAGGTCCGGCAGGTCGGAGGGGAGTGAATAACAAGTGCTCTCTCCACCTTCAATACCACGACTGAGGTGAGACCCTTTGCCGGCACGTCAAACTGCCCACTGCCCACAAATTCCGTGTATGTGTGCACTTCGATGGGTTAAATGCAGAGGACAAATTCCGAGTATGGGTCACCGGCCACACACCACTTCCCTTTCCCTTCTTTCCCTTATCTTAATATTTAATTCTACAGCATACTGTCATGCACATTCTTTTATATTTTATATTTTATTCTTTATATCTTATTTTTTATTCATTTTATCTTATGTATACTTCCCTTGTGTTGTTTTTTTCAATATTTGCACTGTCCATGGAGCGGACCCGACTCTCATTTCACTGCTGGTTATACAATCTCTGAATAGTCGTGTATGTGACAAATAAAACTTGAAACTTGAGTTCGTGTTTTTATCGGCTGCGTGCATTCATGTTATGTCTTGTGCTGTGTGGCACGCAGCTCGTGTTTTTCATTGGCTGCGTGCTTTCGTGTTGTCGTGTCTTGTGTGAACACGCGGCTTATGAGTATTCTCATTAGCTGCGTGTTCGTGTCCTGTTTTGCACATGGCTGGTGATTTGTTTTGCTGGCCCTGTGCTTGCGTTTTTGTTTTGTGTGAGCACATGGCTTTTGTCTTAGTTTTCTGTGTGCCATGTGCTCTCATGTCTATTGTCTTGACCCCACCTATCTTGTTACCTGATTATTGGTTAATTTGCCCCACCTGTGTTTTCCTCATTACCCTCCTCATTTGCTCCCTTTATAATCTCCTTGTGTTTGCAGTCCCGTGCGAGTTCGTCGTCGATGTTACCCTGTGTGAAGTCCTGCCAGTCTGTTTTCCCCTACGGGGTAGTTTTTGTTTGTTGATTTTATTTTATGATTAATAAAGCCCCATTTTTCCTCCTGCAATTGAGTCCTCGCTCTATCCCCTCACCCATCCCTGACAGAATGTGTATGCATTTCTGTGTCAGGGTTGTTTTCTTAGAGGAGGCAGTGCTTCTAAAAAATGAGAAGAGAAATTATTCTACAGTGAAAAACAAAAGTAAAACAAAACAAATATTGTGAAATAGTTGATGAAAGTGTGCAAACTGCTTTATAAGGTATGAGCAACATCAGCAGATAAAGGTTCAGAGGAAGGCAGCATCTCTATTCCTAAAGCGCATCTTTTTCTGTTCTCATTCTGGAAAAGAATAATGGAAAAAGTAATGTCTGATATCAAAATCTGACCATTCGAAACCTGATTTTAATGGAATTTCGAAGTTCATGTAAATGTTGATTGGATCAGGGGCTGAATTCATGACAAACGAATGAAAAACAAGGAAAGTTCTTAAGACCTGAGTTTAGCACTCTGCATTGCTTTTTTAATGCACAGTGTCAAGTTAAAATAGTATCTTATCATCTTTTTATTATCTTTCAGTATATTAGTATATTTTAGCATATTACCATCTTAATGATCTTTTCTCAGGATGTAGCAGTCTGTTGCATTTATTTGCACTCTTTCTAGAGTTAAATGCACCTTGACTTTCAAGTAGATATTTACAAAGATTGTTATGATATGTCTTAACATTATTAAGAAACCAAAGATTCTTGAGACCGAGCACGGTTTTTCGCATTTTTTTCCCCATGTAGGCCTATTTTGCAATTTTTTTCACCATTGCATAAATTAAATAGCCAAAATGTGCTTTTTACTGTTTTGTCCTGCTTTTCAAATAAAAAAATAAATTACAAAACAACAATTGAAAACATATTATTCTGCAGTTTATTTACTAATCCTTTGAGGCCATTTCGCGATTTCAGTCATCACAGTAACCAGCATCAACCACCTCTTCCTCTTCTCGTCGGAGACATGAGATGCAGCGCTAAGCAGTCTCTCGCTGTCAGTGCTTGTAATGATTTTTGTGTCTTTCTCTGACAGTTTTAAATACTTTCACACTGCAGAGGTGTTTGCTGCATTAGTGCGCGCCTCTATTTGACCACGTCATGTCATTGTTCGGTACAGTGTTAATTTTGGCAGGCATTTTTGATTTAGTCTTAGTCTTTATCTTGAGACGAAAATGCTTAATAGTCTTAGTCACATTCATAGTTTTAGTCTAGTTTTAGTCGACGAAAAGTCATTGCATTTTTTGTCAACTTTTAGTCATAACTTTGTCAAACTGCAGTTACCAACATTTATTTCGGTAGCTATTTTATATGTAGTATTCAAACAAAAATAGTCATTAATTATTCTCTCTTTAGACTAAATCAATTAAGTACTGTATAAGATAAATTTGAATCAAGGATTGAATTTGGAAAAACTAGAATGAATTTTTATTTTTTGGTAGAAATACAAATTAAACTCATTTTTCAGATACAGTAGGTTTACTTAACAAGTATACATTTATTTAACATCTTTTGTTGTTAACATTGATGACACAGATAGGTATTTATTTAGGAACGCTGTCCCTTTAAGACGGAAGGTATGCATGTAATACTGGCACGCATTGAGTTTTCACCCACCTGTTATACGCTCATTTAAGCCATAACCGACTGTATTTACATGAGATACTCTACAGACATTTGGACTGCTGTGTGTGTATTTGAGCACTGAGAACTGATCGCGCGCAGTATGAGAACTGAAGAAGTGGAGCGTGTGCGCGCGTGAGAGAGAGCACTTCTATCTGCGCGATTCCGCCTATCATAAACTTTAAGTTATTCGACAACGAATTGTGACTCCTGGGAAAAACGGGACGTCTGGTCACCCTATCCCTAACCCTTCGGGTGCTGAGGCCATTGTTTCAGATCGCTAGTTCGCGTTTTGGTAGCCTTTCTGTCCGCTGCGGCTGCCATACTGAGACTAGATATGCGAACGCCCCTCATCTGATTGCAATCCAATGACAGGGACGCACAATTTGAAAGACAAGACAGTTAACTTAGCCTATAGGATGTATTTTGAATGTCCGGTAGTCCTCAAATAACATTTTAGTCCAGTCTCGTCTTGTTAACGAAGACGCGGCATACATTTCGTCATAGTTTTTATCATCAGATATTAGTTTTAGCTCGTCAACGTCTCGTCTTAGTCACAGAAAAAAGGTTCGTTGACGATTATTTTTCGTCGTCGTCTTCGTTAACGAAATTAACACTGGTTTGGTACAATTTATTCGGTCTTTTCGCTTATTCGGCCGAACACCGAAATATTTTTTTTGCTATTTTCGGCCGAACAATTTCGGTTGCCGAACATTCGGTGCATCCCTAATGCATTTTTAAAAGGGATAGTTCACCCAAAAATGAAAATTCTGTCAGTAATTACTCACCCTCATGTCGTTCCAAACCCATAAGACCTTTGTTCATCTTCAGAACACAAAGTAAGATATTCTGACACGGAAGAGAAGAATTTGTTGAATAAAGTGGTTATTTTAGTTTTCTTTGCGCACAAAAAGTATTCTCGTAGTTTCATAAAATTAAGGTTGAACCACTGATGTCACATGGACTATTTTAACGATGTCCTTACTACATTTCTGGGCCTTGAACATGGTAGTTACATTGCTATCTATGGAGGGTCAGAAAGCTCTCGGATTTCATCAAAAATATCTTAATTTATGTTCTGAAGATGAACAAAGGTCTTACAGGTTTGAAACGACATAAGGGTGAGTAATTAATAACTGAATTTTCATTTTTGGGTGAACTAACCCTTTAAAGTAAGAAAATATGAAGAAATAGTAGTTAAGAAGAATTTTATTCTTAATAAGATTAATCAGATTTCATGTTTTTTGCTCTTTACACTCCCAAAAACTTAGTTTTCAGTTAAATGCACCAAAACATCAGCCATCTGTCTGAACAAAGAAATTCATTTTAAGTGGATGTAAAAATCCATTCCTAGCAGAAGAACTACAGTACAGATGTCAAATGTGTTCATCCCATTTAAACGGTGTATCTATTGTTATTTAATCAAAAACCTAACAAACATTTTTTGTTAAATGTAATTTGCTTGTAAAGCTGTTTTTTGTTAAATGTCATTTGGTTTTGTATTTTGTTATCTATTGCAATGACATTCAAAACATTTTCAGCATGGCTTAAGAGTCCAAATACTTGGGGCCACTGTCTGTGTTTTGCTAAGTGCTTGTATGTTATTTCAGGATCTGAGCTGATGCCCAAGGCTTTGTCCACCAGAATCGTGGGAGGGATTTGGTGGTTCTTCACTTTAATCATCATATCTTCCTACACGGCCAACCTGGCAGCTTTCCTCACAGTGGGGAGAATGGACTCCCCAATCGATTCAGCTGACGATTTAGCCAAGCAGACTAGAATTGAATATGGAGCAGTGAGAGATGGCTCCACAATGACTTTCTTTAAGGTAACATCTTACATGCAGGATCGATGCACCCCAACACACTGTTCACATGAAAGCTATTGAAATACAGAAGGAACAGTCAGCCACAGTCCAAACACTCAGCAAATTATCAATTTTACAAGAAGCTGTCTGCACAGAAGGAGCTGGAGCTTTTAGGAGTAAGTTTATTGAATTTCTGCTAGGAAGGAAAATAGGAAGATCAATCTTGTGCATCTGTCTCATGATAAGATACAAACTAATAAAATGGATGCAGAGTCACACACAGATGAGTTTTGAGTTGTGTTAACCAAAAAACATCACATCCAATAAATGTCCCCTCATACTGAAAGGGGAATTGTAAGAATAAATTATGATCAATAATTGTGCTGTTTATTTTGCACATGCTGTCTGTGATGTTTTAGTGGCAGACTCACTAAAGAAATTATATCAGGTAGCAATGCAAACAGATCAAAATTTGTGCTAAACACAATTTGCTTATTATTGTTCGCAGTCTCACGATAACGATATCATTCCAATATGCTGATTTGCTGCTCAAAAAACATTTATTATTATCAATGTTGGACACCGTTATACTGCTTAATATTTTTGTGGAAACTGTGATACATTTTTTCAGGATTCTTTGATGAACAAAGTAAAAAAAAAAAATAGAGATATAAATCTTTTGTAACATTAAATGTCTTTACTGTCACTTTGATAAATGTAATTCATCCTTTCTGAATAAAAGTATTAATTTAAAAAAATATTTTTAAAAAGCACCCAAACCCAAACTTTTTATATAAATATACTGTATATAAATAAATAAAAAAAATATATATTTTTTTATATTTATTTATTTGTCCAAATTTGTTGTTTAACTCACATGCAGATATAACTATTTGCATAATAAACTGTTATTAAATGATTTACAAATAATTTTACGTAAGTGATAGATGACAGCAGATGTAATCTAAAAATAAAAACAGGGGAAATGAGCTTGTACAGTTGAATATTATATATTAAATTAAATATAATCATATAATATCCAGTATAAATATTGAATGCCGGTTTTTGCATTGAATATTATGTGCAATAATATAACCGATAAATGAATCTTTCAGTCATGTGAAATTAATTTATTCAAAGGTGACAAAGGTCTGATTCTTTGCATTTTCTAGGAAGCCATCACAGAGTCCTTGCTAATACCTCAAGCGTACACGTTCACAAATCCGCCTGAAATCCTCCTGAACTCTATTTACCTCCACCAATCCGGCCATCTAAAATTACAGTAAATCCAATAATCCAGTGATCTATTTTATGAGCGTGAGCCACACATATGCACCATTCATCATTTAGAGAGAGAGAGAAAGACAAACAAGTGACACAGATAAAGCACAGAAGTGTGTACAGAGGCTGGGGTGAGCTTTATCCACCGAGATTGTAGGCTATGATTACATCCGCGTATATCTAGAAAAATGCAGGCCTGTGGAGGACCGAGACAAAACGAATCCGCTGTGAGAGATTTAGTGCACAGCTGTCCCATTTCCCCATGCTGTCCGCTGAAACACTCAGACACAAAATTTTACAACTTATCCCCTTTTGACTCAGCCTAATGAGAGATCAGGGAGAACTTATCAGACTTGAAAAGCCCATACCAGTAGCTGATGAAAGAACAAGATTCGAAGACAAGAACTTGAAAGAATGAAAAGAAATATCGATCCAGGCAGCGTGACTCATGTCTTTAATGTTGTACTTTTTGAAGCCAGAATCAACTCTTTGGAACTCTTTATGTGCTTGTAGAAGTCAAAAATCTCAACGTACGAGAAGATGTGGGCATTCATGAGCAGCAGGAAAAACACAGCTCTGTTGAAGAGCAACAAGGAAGGGATTACCAGAGTCCTGACCACCGACTATGCCCTCCTCATGGAGTCCACCAGCATAGAGTACATCACCCAGAGAAACTGCAACCTCACCCAGGTTGGAGGCCTGATCGACTCTAAGGGCTATGGAGTTGGCACACCAATAGGTAATGGTGCCCAACATACTGCCTGACAAGCTGTTGAGCCCCCTATACCCTTACTAGTTTATTAGCGACGTGACGTCTTTTTCAATATGTGCTTTTGGGAATTTATTATGAAATAATAACTGCTGATTTCCTATTGAGTTTGAGTTGCCTTGCTTTTGTTTTGTCCTGCTCATTTGCTGCATTCCATCCACAGTCAGATTTGGGATATCTCAGAAATTTGTATTTCCGACTTCCGACTTGATGCTCCTTAATGAAATTCAGATTTTTTTTTTTAAAGGGACAGTTCACGCAAAAATAAACATTCAGTCATTAATTACTCACCCTCATGTCATTCCAAACCTCTTAAGACCTTCATTTATCATCAGAACACAAATGAAGATATTTTTGATGAAATCCGAGAGCTCTGATCTTCCATAGACAGTATCACAACTACCACGCTTAAGGCCCAGAAAGGTAGTAAGGGCATTGATAAAATAGTCCATGTGACATCAGTGGTTCAACCTTATTTTTATGAAGCTTTAAGTTTTCTCTTCCCTGTCAGTCTTTGATGCGTGTTTACAATAGTACCACGCATGCAATATTAAGTACTTTGGAACTTTTTATAACATTATGTAATTCGATTTTCATAACACAAGTAAATTGTGGGGAAATATTATTAATTAAATATATGTTCAATTTTAAACTTCAGTTTTTGCTTTTTCAAAGCATTTTGAAATATGTAAATTGTATTATGTTAATTTTGTTATATTTATACTCTAACAATATGGAAAAACAATGCCTGATGAAGGTTGCGTGACCAAAACGTTGGATTAAAATATAATTAGCTATATCAGCTTGCAGAATTCATCTATTTTTTTTTACTATTTGCTATCCTTAATTCCGATGTACTTGTATGCATCTACAGTATGTAATTTAAAAGTATTCATAAAATATTAAAAAATGTATATATTTCTATATAAAATATAAATAATTTGGATATTTGATTGTATTTTATTTGCTTTAAAATAGAGATGCACCAATAATGATACATATTTGAATGTCATAATATATATATAAAAAAAATACTATTTTGTCTATATAAATAAAAAATAAAAAAACACTAAAAACTCACCAAAAATCGGTTTAGGCATTAAAACATGATAATGTACAGTATGAAAACTGAATATTCATTTTGAGATTTGCTAAAGATTACATTTGTAATCACACAGTGTTATGAAGTTATTTGTGTTTTTGAATTAAATATCCAATATCAACAATTTATAATTTTAAAATAGGGATATATTGTGCATCCCTTTATTGAAGGGATTATTGAAGTTCAACTTCTTCAAGATGCATTCTGTTGCACTTGTGTAGGACTCTTCTCTGAACACTTCTGTGTGATTTTGTTTTTGCAAACCAGCTAAAGAACTATGCTTCTTTGCAGGCTCACCCTACCGGGACAAGGTGACCATCGCCATCCTACAGCTCCAGGAAGAGGGAAAGCTGCACATGATGAAGGAGAAATGGTGGCGAGGTAACGGATGCCCTGAGGAGGACAACAAAGAGGCCAGTGCCCTGGGTGTGGAGAACATCGGAGGCATCTTCATCGTGTTGGCCGCTGGTCTAGTGCTGTCTGTGTTCGTGGCCATCGGAGAGTTCATCTACAAGTCACGCAAAAATAGCGATATTGAAGAGGTGAGTGGGAGGCTGGTGGAATGGTCCCGCGGGGTCTGAGTCTTACAGGAGCTAATTACCTCACTGCTGTCACAGCCGAAATGAGCCATGTAAACACAAATGAGACACTTGCGGGATGTTTTTGCAGCAGCCCACTGGACAGGAACCTGTCGCAGACTTAAAGCACACGCTGTTTATCATGCATGTGTTCTACTTCTACATTTCTGAAACTATTTTGGTTAGCTTGCTTGTTTTGCATGGCATACATAGCAAAAAAAAAATATATATTTTTTTTTAATTTACTGTAGTACAATATCACGCTCTTGCAAATTTTATTACCTGATCTGGATGACAAAGTGCTGCTTTCAGCATAGTTTGGCAATTTAAGCAGTGTGATGTGAAGTGTAAAATTTAATGTGTTGATGCACAACAGTCATTAAATATGTCTGTAATGCATTTACTGAATTTGACATTTTAATTGTTTTGTTTGATCAATAGATTAAATTCAGATGGGATGTTTAACAAAAGTAGAGTCATTTACACTCTTTGAATAGCAGAACTTAGTTTTTAAAATTCAAAGTATGAAATATAATTTCTTTAATAAGAAGGCAAGCTCTTGTGTCCCAAACGTCTTCCATTTAAGTTATATAGGAATAGTAGAATTTTTTTTGTACCTTGGCCAAGCCACAATTGAGCTCTTCAGGAGTTCCTTTGACCTCAGATTATGCACTTAGCTGTAATTAGGTGTGTGGCTTTCCTTGCAGGCTGACTCAAAAAGTGTCTCATCAGAAGAAATGACTGAGTTAAATATATGAGTTCAAAGTTTAATATAGGACCATATAATATAAATGAAAATCAACAATAAATGGGGTGCTGTGTGTATAATAATGAATAAATAAGAAATGTCTATGTGAAATAAAAATATATATATATATATATTGTATATATTCATTTATTAAAATTTACTTAAATTATTTATAAAATATATAAATATATTTCCATGTGTATAATATGAATATTTATTATATATATGCACATTCTACTTAAAATAAAATAAAAATAACTGATCAAATTTATCACAAATTATTAACAGACCCAGTTTAATTTTCTCAGTTTCTCAGTATTTGAGTATCAACAGTTAGTATCGTACCAAAGACAAAGGTTTTGTACTGATTCAACACTAATGTACGTTAACTGATATATTTAGCATCATTTGTTTATTTATTTTTTGCATGTGAATGCTGCTTATATTTTATTATCACTTTGATCATTTGCATGTTACTGATCTTGTCCTGCTTTTTGTCTTTCTGTTCTATTTTTATCATTGATCTGCATGCACAAGGCCTTCTGTTTCTTTTACGGAGTCCAATCACGGCAGCTGCAAAGAAGCGATTCCATCTCCTCCTCTGGCACGTCCTTATCAACAGATTTAGAGAGCGGGCGGCTCCTCAGGGATGACATATGTTCTTCGTGTTAGCCACACACTCTCATATCTGTAAGGGCTGTGCGTTATTTAAAGAAATATAAACTCCTTTCCCTCCTTCGCCCATCCACTGGTTACTTTCAAACCATCTGCCCAAACCCTTGACCTCAATCCAGCGCCCATGCAGCTCAGAAATTTAGTACAGTTTTCAAGGAGATGAAGAACACTTTCATTTCTCGTTGCACACCCTGTCTGCAGACAGATAAGAAATGGAGTGCTCTCTGAAAGTGTTATTTACTGGTAGAAGCTATTCAATTACGGCCATTCGCGTCAAAAAAATTAAGTGTGGACCTTCTAGATTTGATGGCCTAAATTCTGCCTTTCATTTTCTAATTTCTTCCTCAAAAGATCGGCCGGCAGAGTGAAGGTAATGATAATTATAATGAGGGTTATGATAATGATCTTTTCTGCTATAGCCCACTGATTCTTGAGTAGAGAGGCAAAACAGACTACAAAACAGAAAATGTTTGTCTAAAGGATTTATTTTAGATCTATGTCTATGACGTTCTAGTGTCCATACAACATATGTGTTTTTCCTTGCCATTTACTCAAGATTGGTCAAGACTGTCAGATACAAAATAATATGAGGAATATTTATTATAATCTTTGACAAATCTAGTATTCACTTTAATAAATTATAATTAGAAGATATGTATTAAATATAATTTATATAAAAAATAATATTAATAATCATAAAAATACCAATGCATTAATTATACTCTTTATTCAAATTATGTTTAAAATATTTTATTATTTTAACATACCACTATATAAACTCTATATGTAATGTATTGATGCATTGCCTATATTATGTGCATTGATATAATTATAACATTATCAGTATTATTAAAGATATCAATGTATTTAATATTCTTTATATTTAAGAGTAAATAATGATAATAATAATAATAATCTTAATCTAAATAATAATAACATCAATGTATGAATTTAGTGCTGTCAAATCGATTAATCACGATTAATTGTTAATTGTTTACATATGTGTGTGTACTGTTTATATATACACATAAATATACATACACAAACATACATGTATATATTTAATAAACATATGTAATATATATTTATATTTATGTATAATATAAATCATATATACAGTATGTGTGTGTGTGTGTGTGAATATTTCTTAAATATATACATCTATGTGTGTATATTTATTTATATATATATATATATATACAAATATACACAGTACACACATATATTATGTAAACAAACTTATTTGGGTGCGATTAATCACGATTAATCGATTTGACAGCACTATGAGAATTATATTTTTATCAGATATATTAATATTATTAAAAATGTTAGTTTATTGTCAATTTTGATATTGAAATAGTAATGTTAATGAAAAGGCACATAAAAAAAACAACGTCAGTTAAAGTTGCAGTAAATGTTTTTTTCCAATTAGTGAACTCCACTCATTCACTTCTTCTTTGTTCAAACACCTGACACTGAGCAAACAGTCATGAAACACTGATATCATTCTCTGGAATGTAATTAACTTTAGCTGTATGTGGCAGAGAAAAGACATCAAGAGAAGAGTCTTCATAATGACTTGATTAAATATTGATGCCCTCAAAAAGAAAGAACAATTAAAAAGTCTAAGATTACCGGGTCTGAAATTAGCCCGCAGGATAACCGTAATCAGCCGGGAGCTAATTCACCGCTCACAGCGGCTTTATCTGCCTCCCACGTCCCCAGCGGCATAGAGACGTGGCCTTCATGCCTTGAACATCTCATGGCAGACCAGACCAAAACCAGCAGAATCACTCTGAAACAAAGAAATCTGCATTATCACAATAGAAAATGGGCTATACAGCAAGGCAAATCTATAGTGCATCCTTGCAATATAAACCTAATCGTTCTTCTGAAGAGATTTAGGTTAGCAGTTGAAGTCAGTCGCATGAGAGTTTCAGAGCATTAAAGTCACCATGTACTCCCGACCCTGTTCTCCACATCATTTCATGCCTTTTCTACACTAGCCTTTTAACTAAAAGTGGCCTAAAAATAGTCAAAAACAAACCGATGGAGTGCAGCTAAAAATCCAAGCAAGTATTTTCCTGTTGTTTTTTTTTTATATATCATATCACATTCATTTGAATAACCCAACTGGACGCTGTTAGATTGTGTGTATGTGTGTGTACTGTAAGTGTGTCTGTGTGCATGTGTGTGTGTGTGTAAAGACTCACGCAAGCCCTCGTGTTCTTTTTTGACAGTGTGTCTCTTTCAGTGCTGTGATGGAAGACCTGGGCATATCCCTCAGGTGCCACAAGGCGTTGAGGAAGAGAGGCAGACACAGAGGAAGAGCCAGTCTGTCTGGAGTCTTATGTAACTCCAAACGCATCCAGAGGAAAGAGACAATGGCCTAGATCCACCTTCAACTGCCACGCGAGCAAGGAGCAGCTCTGCTTTTGACGTACCTGCCGGTGAAATCAATTTCTGAGGCCATTTGTTTTTTCAATCAATTGTTTATGTGCTTTTTATTCATAAATTTGCAGGTTTTTATATCAGTATTATGTGGGTTGTGTTGGTCTTGTGTTAAGTACACAGGTAATATCTGAACTGAAAATGAAAGGAATAATTTATTTTGAGATATTTATTATAGTACAGGCACATTGCATTATACAGTAGCATTTTCTTGTGCTGTCCTTGATTTAATAAATAAAAGCGTACTTTTTTTTACACACTCTTGGGCATTTATCTTGTTCTAGCCGTTCTTTTATCAGTGACGCGGGTTCTATTAATTGCAACATTATATAACAACAGAAAATAATAGAGAAGATGCTTCTAATCTGTGACCGTTCCAAAGGGAATGTAAGGCATGACTGTTTCTCCATTACTTTTTTCCCATTTTGACCCTAACAATTCAAGACGTTCTGCCTGCTGCACACAAAGCGCATGCCTCGAGGGACTGACCGAAGTATTCTCCCTCAAACTGAGGCACAATCAAATAAAGTTCAAAGGTCAGCCTCTGCTTCAAGTGCTACCTGCTCCATGACCCAGACAAATTACTCTCTGAAGATTAAACGCCTTTTCGCCAAAAATACATCAGATGTGTCTTAATGCATATCAAAAAAGATAAGACGTTCCGAGATGAGGGCGATCGTCTTGATTAGATTTTTGTGCTCCAGATGAATTTGCTCAAAGTGTCTAAAAAACTATATATATATATATATATATATATATACACACAGTATATATATATATATATATTAGTGCTGTCAAATGATTAATCGCGATAAATCGCATCCAAAATAAGTTTTTGTTTACATAATATATGTATGTGTACTGTGTATATTTATTATATACTGTATAAATACACACATACATTATATATATTGAAAATATTTACATGTATATATTAATATTTTTATATTTTATATTATATATAAATATATTTAATATAGAAACATAAATTTTTTCTTAAATATATACATGCATGTGTTTGTATTTATATATACATAATAAATATACACAGTACACATATATTATGTAAACAAAAACTTTTATTTTGGATGCGATTAATCGTTTGACAGCACTAATTAATAAATAAATATATACTGTATATATAATATGGACAACTGGGCATGCTGGTGTCTCTGTTATACATATATAGGTCAGCCGTGTCTTGACCAGAAGACTATGCATTTTCTGGCTCAGTTTTGGCCTCTGGGAAATTTAGACATGAAAGATGTTTTGTGGTGTTTGTGAGTTTGTGCACATGTGAGGGGAAGCTTGTGGGCTATTGGCAAACGTATAGAAATTATAGCGCTTCAGAGAGACTGAGGGCCATTCATACTTAAGAAGATAAGGACTGCTCGGGGCTGTTTGGGCCTGGCAGTCGGTTTCAAAGCCCTCAGACTTCACTGAACACATGTGATGGCCATTGAAAACGACTTTCATAGAGTCCTTGTTTTAAAAGCAGGAGCTATTATCATGTAGAAGTGGGTTCAAATGCTTATTTTATTTTTTATTTCAGAATTTCTTATAGCATTTGGTTTGTCACAATTTGTCTATCTACAGTATCTCACAGAAGTGAGTACACCCCTCACATTTTTGTAAATATTTTATTATATCTTTTCATGTGACAACACTGAAGAATTGACACTTTGCTACAATGTAAAGTAGTGAGTGTACAGCTTGTATAACATTGTAAATTTGCTGTCCCCTCAAAATAACTCAACACACAGCCATTAATGTATAAACTGCTGGCCACAAAAGTGAGTACACCCCTAAGTGAAAATGTCCAAATTGGGCCCAAAGTGTCAATATTTTGTGTAGCCACCATTATTTTCCAGCACTGCCTTAACCCTCTTGGGCATGGAGTTCACCAGAGCTTCACAGGTTGCCACTGGAGTCCTCTTCCACTCCTCCATGAAGACATCACGGCGCTGGTGGATGTTAGAGACCTTGCGCTCCTCCACCTTCCAATTGAGGATGCCCCACAGATGCTCAATAGGGTTTAGGTCTGGAGACATGCTTGGCCAGTCCATCACCTTTACCCTCAGCTTCTTTAGCAATGCAGTGGTCGTCTTGGTGGTGTGTTTGTGGTTGTTATGTTGGAATACTGCCGTGCGGCCCAGTCACCGAAGGGAGGGGATCATGCTCTGCTTCAGTATGTCACAGTACATTGTTCCCTCAATGAACTGTAGCTCCCCAGTGCCGGCAGCACTCATGAAGCCCCAGACCATGACACTCCCACCACCATGCTTGACTGTAGGCAAGACACACTTGTCTTTGTACTCCCACCCGGTTGCCGCCACACACGCTTGAAACCATCTGAACCAAATAAGTTTATCTTGGTCTCATCAGACCACAGGACATGGGATCATGCTGCTTGCTTCAGCATCATCTTTAGAAGAGGCTTCCTTCTGCCATGCAGACCAGTTTGATGCAGTGTGCGGCGTATGGTCTGAGTACTGACAGGCTCCCTTCAACCTCTGCAATGCTGCACTCATACGTCTATTTCCCAAACACAACCTCTGGATATGACGCTGAGCACGTGCACTCAACTTCTTTGGTTGACCATGGCGAGGCCTGTTCTGAGTGGAACCTGTCCTGTTAAACCGCTGTATGGTCTTGGCCACCATGCTGCAGCTCAGTTTCAGGGTCTTGGCAATCTTCTTATAGCCTACGCCAGGGGTGTCAAAGACTGTAAGACTGTACAAACGTTACCACTCCTTAACATATTGTTAAATAGTCTCTTTATTTTATTATTAGCTACTTATTTAAGTTACAAATATTGTATATGCATTTGCATAGATGTAAAAATTGTACTCTGTGTTATTTTAACAAATACTCACTAAGAAAACATTACTCCGTAAATCAAAGTAAATAACAAAGACAAATATCATCAAACACAAGTCATTACATAAAATTTGTTAAAAACGTTTTTTTGTTACATTTTTGGTACAATAAATAATTGTGCGCTGCTAAAAACATGTGACAGATATGGCATTTAAGATAAAAACAAATGAGCCCGGTCTCATGAAAATGCATATCAATAGCATGATTTTCTGTTTCTATTTGGCGTGCGATTTATATGCAGAAATTGACTTTGGTGTGCATATGATACGCAATCAATGCTTAAAGTAGAAAAAAAGAAGTGGCCATACTCAACCCCACTCCCCCACCCAAAAATAAATAAATAAAAACTAAAGTACTAAAAAAGTACTTTTTAATTTTCATAATTCGCAATGAATGTATATAGTGCCACAATAAATAAATTAATTAATAATTGTTTGCAATTCAATTCACTTTTATTTGTATAGCGCTTTACATGATACACTGTTGCAAAGCAGCTTCACAAAAAATGAACATTTCTACATTACATTTAGTAGTTTACAGCACAAGTCAATCTGCGATACCAAACAGGAACACAGGGGGACGCCAAAAGACCATTAAACGAGCTACCTAGACCTGACTGTTCCAGAATTACTAAACCACTGACTGCTGCGTATTCTAAAACATGTTCAGCCAGCATCCAGTATAAAACACTCATGCTTTTAAGCCAAATGCTGAATGTTTTTTTTTTTTTTTTTTTTTTACTGACATCTGTACCCGAGTCTACCGTTATCTCCGTCATCGCTGATATAATCGCTGTTTTCTCTGCATTAGAGCGGTTTTGAACTAAGTGTTTGAATGCATTCACTTTCTGGATCCTTAGACATTCCAGGAGTTTACCAGCTGATCTGATCGCAAAAAAACTGCTTCTTTTCATTTTTATAATGTTTTTTTTTTTTAGTTAAAATTTACTGATTCAAATTATTTTACTACTCTGCGCTAGGGTGACCACCTGACTATAGATCTGTTTCAGGACAGTAGATGTGATTTTACCGGACAATGCGGGACACGTGCGAGACAGATAGGTAAATTTATACTGTTATGCTGTGTAAATACTGATTTACATTTGTTGGCATATGCGCCAATTTATGTTTCTGCTGGTGCATGCCCACACTTATGGCAACATTAAATTCAGGAGAGAAGATAATTTTTGAGCGCACACATGTAATGTCTGACAGATAGAGAGCGCGTCCGTTTTCTGTGAGAGTGAATGAATGGGAATTCACCTGCGAGCGGAGAGGTTTGCGCTCGCGCATTTGATGCGCTCTTGCAGGCTATAATGCGCTCTGGACATTTGTCATTAAAATAACTCCGCAGAAAAAGGAGAAGAAAGTCGTGTCTGAAAGCGTCCATCGATTTTTTTAATTCATTAAATGAATGGAGAATGTGAGAAATTGATGAGGTCCGCTTTATTCCTTTGAGCCGTCCACGCAGTCATCATCAATGGAAAAACCATTGCGTGGTTTTTTTTGTTTATGCACACCAAAGTCAATTTCTGCATATAAGTAGAACGCCAAATAGAAACAGAAACTTGTGGTATTGATACGCACTTTCATAATGTACGATATAAAGTAGCAAGATTTTTTTTTTGTTTAGTTTTTTTTATTCGATAACCATATGCTCTCGCGGGCCACATAAAATTATGTGGCGGGCCGGAATAGGCCCGCGGGCCTTGAGTTTGACACCCCTGGCCTATGCCATCTTTATGTAGAGCAACAATTCTTTTTTTCAGATCCTCAGAGAGTTCTTTGCCATGAGGTGCCATGTTGAACTTCCAGTGACCAGTATGAGAGAGTGAGAGTGATAACACCAAATTTAACACACCTGCTCCCCATTCACACCTGAGACCTTGTAACACTAACGAGTCACATGACACCAGGGAGAGAAAATGGCTAATTGGGACCAATTTGGACATTTTCACTTAGTGGTGTACTCACTTTCATGGCCAGCGGTTTAGACATTAATGGCTGTGTGTTGAGTTATTTTGAGGGAACAGCAAATTTACACTGTTATACAAGCTGTACACTCACTACATTACATTGTAGAAAAGTGTCATTTCTTCAGTGTTGTCACATGAAAAGATATAATAAAATATTTACAAAAATGTGAGGGTGTACTCACTTCTGAGATACTGTATCTATCTATCTGTCTGTCTGTCTATCTATCTATATTTTATAACTGATATAACCTAGATTTTCATTTGTCTCAGGCTTCTATAACCCACTGTATGTTAATGTTATGTAAATTTTTTCCTCCTCCCAAAAATCATATGGATATGTGTCTGCATAAAGTGAATAACCTTAACCTTATAAATAATTTGTTTGCTCGATTTAGATCAAGTATATGATATCAGTACAGCATAACAACGCCTCAGTCATAGCTGAGGGTCAGATCGATGTCCCCTGATAACAAATGCGATCAGCTTTAGTAAACAAACATTGCAGATCTGATCCGTCCATGTGTACTAAGTGCCTCTGTGATGATTAATAGCAACTTCACATGAGAACAGAGACTATCTGTCTGTCAGAGTACAGTGTCACTTTTACACTAATGACAGATCAGTCTTCTGCTTTGTTTTTATGTTAATGGATGCCATTTGGGACAACAATTTTTAAGCTATTTTTTCTGTGATGTAAAGCCTGCATTTGAAAGCGTATAGTCTGACAAACACCTTGATTCATTTTGAAAGCTTTCGTTTAAAAGAGAAGGAAATGCTCTTCTGTTTCACATTCACCTGTTACTTCACAGACAGGTCTGCTCTGACTCTGCTGAACAGCTTGGTAGGACCTATGGGACGGTATATGTCAAAGCAAACACACTGAACATGTTTTTTTCAAGCGAGGTTGAGAGGAAGCAGTGGAGAGAGAGAGAGAAATAAAGAGAAAAAGACATCAGGTTGTTCCCCAGTGTCATGCATAAACTATGCAGGCTGAACTTCAAATCAAAGTCAGTGTGTTTTCCAGATTTCCAGATTTAATGATGCAAATTCACTAAATCAGACCTGACATTAATTGACTTTCAATGAGTAATTCACTCAAAAATATGAATTCTGTCATGATTTACCCTCAGGTCATTTACAAACAGCTAATTAAATATTGAGTTGTTTTTAACCAAAATCAATTGGAGCTGAAGACAGTCGAATGAATGAATGAATGAATGAATGAATGAATTGATAATTCCACCATACACCCAAAGCGCTACTGGACCAGTGTGGCATCCAGGATGTGCGACGGCAGCCACAGGACGGCGCCAGTGCAGAATGGCATACAGAGAAAGCAGTGGAGGGAATGGACAGCTTTACGCCAATTTACTGTTCACGGTGCTAATTAATATATAGAACCCACACAGACCACAGGGTGAGCACCCCCTTGTTAACACCTCTTCCAACAGCAAAGTTTTCCCAATCATCCATTGGCTTAGCTTCAGTGGGCAACCAGTCTTGGGCTGCAGGGTGATATGGCTGTGGCAGTCATGATGTACTGCCATTTAATTGAATTCACCCAACCGGATATTCATTAAATTTCTCTTTCTCCAGAATGGGTTTAGAATGACATTAGTGTGAAAGGGTAAATGGTTCAATTATTTTATTTTATATTTATACTTTTTATTTTATTAGTGTATATAGTTAATAAGCTGTGTGTGCGTGTGTGTGTGTGTGTGTGAGAGAGAGAGAACTATTCCTAGTTACTGCATGCTTTCTTAATTTTGATTTCATGTTGAATTTATCCAGACTAGACCAAATAACCAACAAAAAAACAAACTAGACCAGCATGGAAATCGTCCCCTACAACAATTCACACAGGAACTGCATTTAATTACCAAATTTAATTACTGTCCATTACACCAGATGCATGCAGCATGCTGGATTATTTTATCTCAGCATGAGATATCCATTCAGACCTTTCTAGTGCACTGTCCCTGTTACCCAGAACTCAGTGCACACATACACACTCTAAACCATTTGGCCGTGATAAAGCCATCCTGTCTATGGGTGGGACAAAGATTTTGAATGAGGGTTGCAGGTGCAGTTTCTGTAATGCTCTCAGGAGAACCCTCAAACACACATTAAGCCATAGGAGATGACATGCACAAGTCCAAGTGCTCTATTAGAGCTAATGACTGTCCTCTTATGCCAAATAACAGTCACCTTTGTCTGAGAGGCAAGCCTGTGCACTGATTAGACAGCGGTGTCATTAGTGAGGTCTTTGTATTATGGGACATCAACCACAAAGATTTACACTGTGTAGCTGAGGGACAGTTAGTTCAGAAACAAATAGACATTTTACTCTTGTTCTATTGGCTTGTAATTAGGTGAATCCGAATGCGACTAATTTGCTATTAAATGGATAGTTTACCCAAAATTGAATGTTTTGTTCTTTTTGGTAATAATTTGGCGTAGGCCTACTTACACTCATGCTGTTCCAAGCCTGCATGAGAATAAAGAACCGAACAATTCCGGTTTAGAATCTGTAGTTAATGCTTCCATTTTAAGTCAGTGTGGAAGAACTTGACTGGTCTGAATAAAACCAAGTCCTAATCCCAGTTTAACACCTCTGGTGTGACTGTAAATGCAGACCTTGAGCCAAGAACTCATCACCAAACACCAATGACTTGTATATACACTATATAGACAAAATTATTGGGACACCCCCTTCTTTAGAACAGAAAAAATGCACTTCCAAATCTGTGGCAACATCGATGGGAACATAATTCATGTATTTAAAAATTGTATTTCCATCTCTGTTGCAACAGTTTTGGAAGTGTCTAAAATGACTGTACCCATATGTACAAGTCATTGGTGTTTGGTGATGAGTTTTGTTTGTTTTTTAACACTTGACCAACCTCTTTTCATTGTACTTTCATTTTATTAAAAAAAGAGCAGCTTGGATATTTTACTCAAGGAACGGGAAAGTGAGTAGTTTAATTGTGGTTGAATGTTTTTGTGTCCATTTTTTATGAGCATTATTCCATTACTGTGGCACTAAAATGTTAATGAGGTTTTTAATTTAGCTTCTTTATGATATTCTTTTGCAGAAGCAGACCTCAAGACACCCAGCCTGTGTGAGGTCAAGAGAGGAAAGCGAGAATGTATGTAGTGGGTGCTGTTATCTAACTAACCTTTATATTCAGCACTGGAGAATTATTCACTTACTCTTGAACAAGGTCTTTGAGAAGAGCAGGATCAGGCTTATAATGCCCATTTCTGTCAATGATGCAGCATGGCTGGGATTGTGGGGGTTTATGTGGAGCTGAGGTGATGTTCTGAAAAACAGAGAAATTAAGCAAAAGTATCAGTGAACACGCCAAAGTATCAGTGACTCATACCGAGTGAATATCATCGTATCTCTGCACTTGTGTAGTGAATAAGAGCTTTTATTCAAATCCACACAGATGGCATAATATTACTGTGCTGCTGAATGTGATGATGTTTACTGCCAGCTTAAGTTTTTTTTTTCCTTTTTAGTATTTTGATTAATTCTGGGATTCGGTTTAGACTGCCGTAATACTGTTTTCCCTGTCCCTAATCTGCTAACCTCATAACTCTTAATCAAAAACCCCAAGCTGTTCCTCTTTTTTTGTCTTCAACATTGTAATCTTGAATGAATGAGGTCACAGATTACGTGCATGTGGCATGCGCCGCTTACCTTACCTGAAACAGTGAGGGACTTTGTGCTCCCCGTGGTGCGTTAAAATAAAACCATGGCACCTGGACGTAAAGGAAAGCCACATCCAGTTATCATGCAACAAATCAATTTGTCTCACAGAAGGATGCATCTGTATTCTTCTCTGAAGACCTCTTCTTTCTCTGATGGCTTATCTTAAGCTTCATGACCACAACCTTGGCACAAAATGTCAGTTGTCTATTTGAAACAGACCCACAGCGTGAAATTTTGCCCTTCACAATTTACTCACTCTCATTCCTTTCCAAACAAGAATACAAAAGGAGATTTTTTCCATACAAGGACAGTATCCACTTTCATTGCATGGAAAAGAGCAGCTTGGACATTCTGTTAAACGTCTCCTTTTGTGTTCCACATCAGAAGTGGGTTTGGAATATTTCTTTATGAAGATGAACTTGCTTTAAGAAAGACATCCAGTGGAAGAGTTTACCTATTTCACAAACAAATTTGATTCTCTTATTATTAGGGTATGTTTTTCTAACTACAATGTGAACATTAATATGATTTTTATTGTAAAATGAATACCAGGATACTAGGCTACTGAGATACCAAAAAAAGAATCTGTTTTCTGATAGTCCTTTTTCATATGGAGATCAATTATAACCGATGGCTGTCTCTGTACAGAAACTGATGATCGCGCCAGATTAACCCAAGGGAACAGAACACACAAACATGAACATACTGTTCTGTAGCTGACAGCCGGACAGAACATATCCATCAAAGTGATTGAAATGATGAAAAATTCCTCACAGCCTGTCATTATCCCAGCGCACATTCTTAGTTCTGAGACAACACAGATTGTAATATGAAATTATATCACAAATTTATTCGCGAGCTGTCTTTGTTTAGACTGGAGCGTAGCGTGTTTACACATTACAGACACAGCTACAGGTGCTGTAATTATGATAGTTTATCAAGCACGAGGATCATTTTTGTCTGGGTGGGTGCTGCCATCTGTTGGCACAACTATATCACTAAATAACGAATTACCTTCATGTAACTCAGGGATTCCCAAATCAAATGTATAGGTATTATTATTATTATATTATATAAACTTAATATTTACTTGAAGTACACCTTAGATTTTAAGGTACTATTTCGATAATTTAACAGCACATTTGCATGATCATGGTTCGCTGATGGTCAGTTAATAATCACACGACATGCAGGTAAACATTTATATATAATATTATATATATATAATAACATGTTATTTTAGTTTTATTTATATTCTAGTATTGTATTCATTAACATTTTGAATTAGCTTTTATTTCAATATTTAGTATTCATTTTAATTTGAGCTAATCTTGTGCTTTCTGTGCTTCTGTTATTGTTGGTATTTTTTTATAGCTAAACTCAGGCTTTTTCAGTTAGTTGCACATATACATATACATATATATATATATATATATATATACACACACACAACAAACAACAGGATTTATTTTATTAAAATATTAAAATAAAAAGATATTTACAAAATTAAAAAACAAGTCTATTTCAAATGTACACATTTTAAAGTCACTTATTAACAAGCTTTCTGAAGAGAGGATAATTTGGTCCCAAGCAAAACATTAGAGCGGAATAATCAAAGTGTTATCACATTAAAAAGAAAAAAGATACGATTTTTATTTAAGGCAACATATATAATGAAACCGTTTTTGCTTACAAATGGATTTCCTTGCTGCCACAACTGATGGAGGGGAAAAAAAAAAGTTTAATTACATAAAATCAACATTAGTGAAAGTATGTGCAGTACTGAACACCTGAGAATTTGATTCCCAGATTCAATGTTCTCTTCTAACGTTTCGAGACATTTTGAGTCTCACAGTTTCAGCAAAAACAGATTACAGCACAGTTTAGTCCAATAGCTTTATGTCCCCTGAGAAGAAAAAAGGTTATTATTGAGCTGTGAGATGAGGTTTGTTGTGTTGTAAGTCCAAAAATCATCCTGTGAATTGAGGTTGATTGATTCATAAGAATGTGAGGATGTTCAGGGACACGTGTGTTAAGACTATAAATGATTGTTTTAGGTAAAGGAATACTTCATTGAACACTGACCAATACAAACTTAATGCTAATGCTTAAAGAGTTCGAGTAAAAAAATTAAATATAACGTACAACCTACGATCAGACGAGGACAGTAGTGATGTCACGTTTGTTAAATGCACCTTTAGTGAGTAATTAAAGTCCTTCACTGATTTTCTATGGTCCTTCCTTCAACCAACATTTAATTTTGCAATTTGTCTGTTTCATGATCGCTGATGAGCAGATCAGTGGTGAGTTTCACCATTGAACTACACTCCAATGGCGAGGCGGCAAGAAGACAGGTGTGTGACTGAGCTTCTGCGACCCCAAGAGGTAACAGGTTCTGTGAGCTTGACTGTGCAACAGTATTTTCCATTGAGGAACTAACTGGTGGTTTGGCCCCAGAGCAACAGGTGTGTGTGGAGAGGTCTGAAGCCTGGGGACTCTGAGAAAGGTCTGGAGAGGGGCACAGGAAGGCAGACAGCGGGCAGTCTGGAGAGGAATATTTGGCCAGCACCTGAAGCTGCTCGGGTCTGAGGGCGGCTTCAGTACAGACCCTCTCATACAGGCCTGAGTAACTCTGCCAGGCCTTCATCTTCATCTGATTCAGCTTTATCCTATCAGCTGTCAGCTTCTCTCGCTCGCTCCTCTGCACAGCACAAAGAAACCAGATATATACACTTTAAAAAAATATTAGGCCTAAATATAAGATTTGTTAATCTGAGGGTGCAAAAAATTCTAAATATTGAGAAAATCGCCTTTAAAGTTGTTCAAATTAAGTTCTTAGTTAGCAATGTATATTACTAATCAAAAATTAAGTTTTGATATTTACAGTAAGAAATTTACTAAATATCTTCATGGAACATGATCTTTACTTAATGTCCTAATGACTTTTGGCATAAAAGAAAAATCTATATTTTGACCCATACAATGTATTTTTTGGCTATTGCTACAAATATACTCGTGAGACTTAAGACTGGTTTTGTGGTCCAGGGTCACATATGTCAATCACACATAAATGAAACAGGTAAGATTTCTGCACTCAAAAAAATCACGGCATAGTTTATTATCTGACTTTATTAAATGATCATATTTTCAAAATGCATTTATTTGACTGAGTGACCTGTTCACTGTGAAAAACGTTAGTTAAAAGGTATGAGCATGGAAATATGGTTAGCTGTAGAACGAGCAATTCAGTATGTATAATGTATAAGACTGGATTTATTGATGATGATGAATATATAAACCTGATTATTGTGTATTTAAAACACATTAAATTTATTAGCACTATTACAGAAATCGTACCCGTTTTATTTATGTATGACTAACACATATCCATCACATCAAGTTTATTAGTCTGTTTATGTTAAAACGGAGTAATCCAAATGGATGTAAATTTTACATGCAATTCAAATGTATGGATGAATCTCACAAAAGCCTGTCCAGGTCATATTTCCCCCAAAAATAACAAATCAGATTTTTCGAAAAGAAAAGAAAAGAGTTTGAAATGTCAGGACTATTAAGTTACTACACAATTGTTTACCATAGTAAAAATGTGAAAAAAAAAATATATATATATATATATATATATAGAAAATATTTAAAAATATATATTTAAATGATTAATTTAAAAGAAAAACTATTAAAAAAATCATTCAGTAAAAATAATTTGATATACCTAATCAAAACTCATTGGCATTACAAAATAACTCATCTTATAAAATTCTATTTAAAAAAATAATAAATGATCCCTAAAAGTTTAGTGCATTTTCTTGAAGAAAATAAAATGTGATCCAGTCACGTTTTTGTGAAATTCATTGAAATAGCAGCTGTAGATCAAAACTTTAATCCTGAATGAGGTATTTGAAGTGCTGGAAGAGTGCACAGCTATAAACGTTGAGCCTCAGACTATAAGGATCTTTTGAATACTCACCAGTTTCTCGATTTCATACTCCAGGTTGTATATGCAGTCAAGTTTCCGCTTGCGGCAGCGCCGGGCTGCAATCCGGTTTTTGCTCCGTCTGCGGATGTCATGCACAACGTCGAGCTGCTCCCGTGTCAAGCTCTGCTGCTTCAGCATCTGCTGGAAGTCATTCCTGCTCGGAGACACGATCTGATCCACAGAGAGCGGCAGCGCCATCTGGAGGGAAACAATCAACATGGCATGGAAGTCACGGAAGCGGATATGTTTATATTTGAAACACTATAATGTCAACTTTGCTCAACATTCAGTGAGTAAAAGATTTATGGGTTAATGCTTCTTTTAAGGTCTTCACTCAGGACTCGTGTGGACTTTTTACCTCACAAGGAGTCTGACAAATCATTATCAGGTGTGCAAAGTCGGCAGCCATATCACCCTGTAGCCCAAGACTGGTTGCCCACTGAAGCTAAGCAGGGCTGAGCCTGGTCAGTACCTGGAGGGGAGACCTCCTGGGAAAACTAGGTTGCTGCTGGAAGAGGTGTTAGTGAGGCCAGCAGGGGGTGCTCACCCTGTGGTCTGTGTGGGTCCTAACGCCCCTGTATAGTGACGGGGACACTATACTGTCAACAAGCACCGTCCTTCGGATGAGACGTTAAACCGAGGTCCTGACTCTCTGTGGTCATTAAAAATCCCAGGATGTCTTTCGAAAAGAGTAGAGGTGTGACCTCGGCATCCTGGCCAAATCTGCCCATTGGCCTCTGACCATCATGGCCTCCTAATCATCCCCATACACTGATTGGCTTCATCACTCTGTCTCCTCTCCACCAATAAGCTGGTGTGTGGTGAGCGGTCGGTCTGGCGCACTATGGCTGCCGTCGCATCATCCAGGTGGATGCTGCACACTGGTGGTGGACGAGGAGATAACCCCCCCCTTCACAATGTAGAGCGCTTTGAGTGCTTAGAAAAAGCAGAAAAGCGCTATATAAATGTAATGAATTATTATTATTATTATTATTAAAGTAGTTATGATTCCAGACTGCTCAAAAGGCACTGAATAGTGCAAAGTACAACCAACATTAACAGATCTAAAAATGCTTACCAGAGGTGCCAGGTTTTTGCTTATTCCAACTGTATGAAATTCTAGATAAGATGTGGGTCTCAAATTGTCGGATTGACCAATATTTCTTTATTAATATTGATTTAATAGAAGGTCTGCTGTTAAATTGCACCATTTGGTGGGTCTCTAGAAAAATCACCCATCAATGCTATTAACAGGCAAAGTAACTGATTTAATGTATCGCTGGATAATTACTCAACTTTTCTGCTCAACTCTTTTCTGAAATAATTACAAACTGCTTAAGTAAGAAATGTGAAAAATTTTTTGATTCCAAGACAACTTTGGATAATTATTATTATTATTATGATTTTATATTAATATAATTATATACATTAATATAATTAAATAAAATATGATGAAATAATACAATACTAATATATAAGAATACTATTATTATTAAATTGCTGTTAATAATGACAACCATAAAAATATGACTAATAACATAATATATTTGTATAAAATATTAATAATCTGTAAATTAAAAACAAAAGTTAAAATATATTTGTGACCATTTAGATGGCAAAACAACTTTAGTTATTATTTAAGTTATTATACTTGTTATTATAATAATAATACTTATATGAATATAATTTATTGATATAATGAATTATAATATTATAACAGGACACTGCTACTATATAATAATTAATATTATTAATGAAATGCTACTATAATAACAACAGTAAAATAATAATATTATATTTGTACAAATTATTCATAATCTGTAAATTAACAAAAGTTCAAATAAATTTGCGACCATTTGGATTACAAAATTATTACATATTATTATTATTAATAATATATTCATAATATTATTGTGTTGTTTGTATAAAATATTTATTATCTTGATCGTATTAGTCATAATAAAGCAATTTTCATCTCTACTTAGATTGAGTCTATAAAGTAAGTCTATGATTGATTGATTGACTGACTGACTGACTGACTGACTATCTTATTGTCCATCATGACAATTGGACATTTGATCACTTAAAATGTAATGCACATCTTTCCTCAACAAACTGCACAATTTCATGCATCATTCAAGCACAGAAGCTTAGGGATAAGGGTTTGTTGCACACCAATGAAGCACCACTAATAAATACAAGCAGCCCTCACCTCACACACTCGTTCACTGCTGTAAGACTCACTGTCCCCCTCTGTGTCAAAGCTATCAGAGTCCTCCCCTGATTGGTTGGAGGGCATGTATGGACTGCCCTGTGACGTGGGTCCCCCCTCTCCATCGTGCAGATGAGCGCCCACCGCACCAAAGTTCTGCAGGAACGGACACTCCACTGCTCTGGGATCTGGCTGGCAGCTTTTCAGACAGTTGAGATTCAAGGGTTTCGCCACCAAGCCCATGCCAGAGCGAGACGCCTGACAAGAATCCGGCCAGAACGTGAGCTGTTTGGCCACCTCTATTTCCTCTGTGCTCCTCTGTTCATTGCATCGGTCCGCTTTGAGCTCCACGTATGGCCTCACAACATCCTCTGGTCCTGAGCGAGGAGACATTCCCCATTTTTCAGAGTCACAAATGGATTGTGCAGACTCATTACAGATTGGAAATGATGGCAGGCCTGTGCAAGGACCAGGATTCAGGGGACAACATTCAGGCAGAAGAGAATCTTCATCGCCAATGAGAGGTGTCTTATCGCATGATAAGATCTCCTTGCCATCTTCGTTGCTTGAGCAAGGTAGGCAGCTTAAAGGACAGTCTTCGGTCTTGTCAAGGGACATGGGTTTCGTGTCGCAAACATCCAGACAAGCTCGCTCCTTCCCACAAGCTATTTGAAACTTCCTGTACTTTGGGCACAGAAGGGAGTAATCTGTGTCTTTCTGGCTGTGACAGCTTTTTCCGACGTCCTCAATGGCCACCGAAGGAGGACAAGTTGGCTCCTTGACTTCAAGCTGAAGCTGCGAGGGCTGAAGTAATGATTTGTCTTCATCAATAACATCATCCCCATCAATCGAGCTCAATTCAGCCCCACGTGATTTGCAGCATTTGGTTTTGCAGCACTTCCTCTGGACTTTTGATGCACTTCTGCTGCTGTCAAAGAACTTGGGGAGAAGGAAGTCAAAGCAGGCTTTGTCCAAGTTCTTGAACCCAAGAACAGAGGCACAGTTACGGATTTCCAGCACGTTCTCTTTAGTAAAGATGAGTTTTGAAGTGTAAGCAAAGTCCAGCAAGGGTTCAAATCCCTCTGAGGTAACCTTCAAAATGAAAAAACAATATGTTTTAATTTTAAATTAAGTGCATACAAATGCATCATATCTCACATTGAATTAAAGGGATAGTTTCTCCAAAAATGAAAATTCTGTCTCAATAATGGCAGAGGACAGTGATGCAGAAGAGAAGAATTATTGAATATTTTTTAAGTTATTTTTGTTTTCTTTGCGCACACAAAGTATTCTCGTAGCTTTGTTAAATTACGGTTGAACCACTGTCACATGGACTATTTTAACAATGTCCTTACTACCTTTCTGTGCCTTGAACGTGGTAGTACCCTTGCTGTCTATGGAGGGTCAGAAGGCTCTCGGATTTCATCAAAAATATCTTAGTTTTTTTCAACTGCTTACATTTTCAAAACTTTGCCTCTTTTTTTCAAAACTTTAAACACAAATCCAAGAATTGCACACACAAAATGCAAAATGCCTCACATTTCTTGCAAAATGAAGCACTGCATACCACTGTCACAAATATCACAAACACATCTCAAAAGCAAACATTTGCAAACACCTTTGCCATAATAATAATTCCTGTTAGAGTCAAAGGCCGAGAATTAGCATATGTTTTTGCAGATGTGGTGTGTGGTTCTGGTGTTTCAGAAATTGTGTGAAAAGTAAAGATTTTGTGTGTAAGCAGTTGAAAAAAAAAAAAAACTGTGTTCCGAAGATGATCAAAGGTCTTAAGGGTTTAGAACGACATGAGGGTGAGTAATTAATGACAGAATTTTAATTTTTGGGTGAACTATCCCTTTAAATATTTCTGTTGCAGTATTAGGCCAAAAATATCCCATGAACTTCCTCCTTTAACTATGTTGTTACCTCATCAGGAAGGTTGATGATAATTCCTTCAGGTGTATGACTGGACAAACGAGCGCTGAAATAATCACTGCAGGACGCCAGAACTGCCCGGTGGGCCCGGTAACTCTGGGTCTCTGCCACAACAGTCACATCACACAGAAGATCTTTCTTCCTCTGCTCATTCAGACACTGCAGAACGTGGGAACTGTGCACAGACGACTGGAAGGTGAACTTAAACGACTTGGAGTTTTCCACCGACATGCTGAGTTAATCTGTATGATAAAAACAAAGAATATATGCTCAATTCAAAGAAACTGTCATGTGTACTAATCATAGCTGAACATTTTAGTTATGAAATTCATTTATTAGACATATAAAGCAAGCATTGCGGTTTCTAAACAGTCTGACCATTGAATTTCCAAGACTTTTCCTGTTACTGGATAGAGATGTTTCAAAATCATATGGATGTTGCAAGCAGCAATTTTAAAGAGCAATTTCTAACCAATGAAATATTTTAGAACTCAGCATAACTTGTAAAATATATATTCACTCTAAAGATTTCCATGTCGTGAACACAATATTCAAATCCCCTATGGTTTTTACAAATTTCAACAATGCTCACCAACTTTCTCAGCAGAGTTGGTTCCAGAAGCATTTTGTCATTCATTTCTCCCATAAAGGTTTTTGTTAAAGAGTTATATTATTATTATTTATTTATATTTGTAGAACCATGGCAATGTAGTTTTCCACCCAGAATTCCACTGTTTTAACATGATTATTTAAAAAAAAAATAAGTTGAAATAATGCAGCCTGATGGCTTTAACAAAAGCATATAGCATTGATTAACAAACTCTTTAAGGATCTGTAAGTTATTTTTAATGGAGAAAATGAGTTTACTTCCAGAATCTGCCTGTTGCACTCTGTGTCACTAGTTAGCAGGAAATAGGAAATGGAAAACCCGGAATGGAACCAGAGCGGAGTGACTGTGTGAGGAGGGGAAATTTATGCCACTCCACTCACGACTCTGTTTGAGTTTTGTGCTTTGCTTGGCCAGTTTTGGATCGTTTTGGAATTATTTACTCATTAACTGGCCAATTTGTGTCTCAAACGTTAGTTACTCAGTATTAAACTCTTTTTCAGTGAACTTGTATGAATACTGTCACATTTGCAATTGTCTGGCTTGATGTTCAACAGCGCTCTTGCTCGCGTGATACTTCTTAAAAACTCTTTCTATGGGAAGTAAGGCTAAAATCAAAAGCGCCTCGGGAAAAAATATTTTTGAAACACCCACTACGTACGTGTCCTTACCATGGTCCTTACCCACGGGAGCTCCTTATCTAAACCTGTAACGTTACCGAGAATTTGACCTAGTCGAGTCATGAGTGTGTGAGTCTCTCACTGCTGACTCATTGGGTTTTGCTGATAAAGGATGAGCAAGCATTTTCCCCGTCTGTCCCTTTCCATTAAACTCCTCCACTTTACGAGGAACTTAGGGACCGGTTGCCTCATACAGTTCAGCTGGAGCATTTAATGTTGTTAAACGGAAACATTTGTGCTCATTTCCCTAATCCTGTGTCGAGTAAAAACAACAGGCGCGCCTTGGATGTAATGTAATAAAACCCCAACATTACGCTTGTGTCACAAAACCTAGTGAGCCGCCTACCTAGACAGCATCCTAGGCGCGTTTTAAGATGTTCGAATAGAACCTTCGGAACGCGGATACGACGCTCAAAATGCTGTCTAGGTGGAAAGCCTATTATGTTTTGAGACACAGCCTATGTCCGACTGGGAAAAAAAGACATCTGTACAGAAGAATACAGTCGTGATCACTGGAAAAACTCACAGAAATAGAACTATATCTAAACTAAACCAGTTAATACGTTTTTACATTTAATTTAGACATTTTAAACTTTAACTATAAAGTTCACCGATCTTCATTCTCAATGCCTTTATGTCTCTCTTGACAGACAAAACCACAAGAGTTCGTATATACTCACCTGTCATATCACTGGAGAGTGAGAGGAAAAGATGGATTTGATACTACATACTAACTCAGCTTGTTTAAAGCACTCACTTGTAACTATATGAAAATAAGGAGGTGCTTGTGTTTCACTCTGGTGTCATGTGACTTCTGCAAAGAATTTTTTTTTGTCCCGCCTTCTCAAACACAGCCCTCTTTTCATTGGCCCTCTATCATGTCAATCATTAACGTCACTACTTCCTTACTTTCCGCCGCCAGACCTCCGTGGTTTTCACCCACAGTCCACTGTACAGACTGACAGACACATTTAACCTCGTCAGTCCCGGGTTTGGGAAACTTATAAACAAAAACGAAATGGAATATTCACTATATTTAATATTTGGACCAATGTAGCTAGACGCAAGCACACTTTGTGTCTTCTTAACTTAAAAAAAATAGTATAATGCTTAAAATCATTCATTTAATATCATAATAGGCTTTTTTTATTTAAAGTCTTTGCATAAGTTGTGAGTTATATAATACTAATAGAAAAAAAATCACTATTTTATGGTACAATTTACATATGGTTAGTAAACACTAGTAAAATGCTACTCTCACTGAGTAAATGTCAGAATAACCATATGCCATTACATTTTTAACATTCACAATCAATTGTGATAAAGAAAAGGAACCCTTCACTAACTAAACAAAGCTCTAGACTAAATAAACCCTACATCTGGAGGAAGCAAACCTCTCATGCTGCTAAACAGGTTTGTGGACATACACCTCTGGTATTTCAGCTGTGTGGGATGGGGGTGTCAGCCATTGATATTTTTGAATGGTTTCACAATCCTAAAATGAGCAGATCACATTTCGAAACCCAAGTTCCCTATTGCTGAGTGACTAAACAATGGTGTGTAGTCATACATTTATCGTCACCTAGCTTGAACTCAAATAGCTAAACAGAAATATAATTCCTTAATTCCTTTTTTATGCAATTGGCAGACAGTAAACAGTAAAAACTTTTACTGAGAGCAAGTTTCATTTGTACAGTATATGTGAGTGAAGCACATTTGTCAACAAACACACCCTTAAAACACACAAAGAAGAAAAATAGTATATATTCAGAATGCAATGTCAGACATATATGAGTGAGGCGACCTCTCAGCTCAAGTTTGTGCCACAAGACCATCCGCTCTGAAATAGACCCATATTAGCTTAAAATATATTAAATATACACTGATTAAGTCTCTCAGTCTAAGCACACTGATTCAAGATCAGTTTTCCGCTTCAGTACATTACACAAGCACTGAAGGAACGCTGAGATGTTTATAAGCAGTAGTGAAGACCCAGAGGTGAACTGGGTGCACTGGTGTCAAAGGTCACGAGGAGCCCTGCCTCTATTGACTGATCACTCGGAGCGTCTCTAGCTGCTGTGCGCGTTGGCTATGGACTGTTATCAGATTTTGGTTCTCTTCCGTAAGTATCCTGTATTCCTCCTCAAGTCGTGCAAACTCCATCGACACCTTTTCGTCCTCTAGCTGCTCTGCCATGAGCTCTCCCCTGAGCGTGACAAACACAAACGGGGAAATAACATGTTATAATCATTCATTACATCACATATTTTAATGACTGTATTTAATGTAATGATGATATGAAAGGTCTGTGCCAAAATAACATATTATGTGGGCTGGGTGCCAGACAGGTGACTACAGTTGGCGGTTCTGTACCCGAAACTATTTAATAGGAAGTGAAACTGTATGCCATAGCTTAGGGTACCTGGGTTGATACAATGATCTCAATTGGAAAAAAACACAACAATATTATAGACAGTAGATATCTAGATGCAGAGACTTGTCTGTGGTTTGTAATGTTTCACTAGCTCACAAAGGCACTGAGCCAGTGGGTGATCTACATATGGCCTTTGGACCATAGTTAACTGTTTGAGCAGGGTTGTGATGTGGTGACAGCCACGTTTCTGTGTCTTGTGTTTAATTTGAAGGGTTAAAAGTGTTTAACTGCACAAAGATGAATTAAAGATACAGAATGTCACTAGGGAACATCAGAAATGGTACTCTAGCTGAGCTTGGTGTTTTATCCAAATTCAGTGTATCTGAAAAAAAATCATGTGTTTTCCTCTTTAGGAAAAAAAAAGAAAGTCAGATAGAGAGAGCACAAACACTGGAAATTTACAGTGGCATTTAGATGAAAGAAAGGTCTTGTGTTTTCCCTCTATGAATAAAACAGAACCAGACTAAATGAAGTTGTGCAGCTATAACGTTAGTTTTGCAATGTAAATGTTAAGAAAACAAAAAGTCCTGCATACCACCACAATACAGTATGCCAGGTCTTGTTATGATTACACAGGCCTATTATAACCAGTAGAGCAGCATGACAATGTCAGCTTTGATCAATAATCTGTTCATACTTACAACACTGTGTGTCTTTATACAGAACATTCTGTATCAGAGTATATTTATTGATTGTACAAACATAATGGGATACTAATTGGGTAATTAACAGAATTTGACATCAATCTCAGTAATATCAGAATACGTGTTTGTGTTTTGAGTTATTTTTATAGCTTACTTTCTGTCTTCCAGCCTGGAGATTTCATGTTTGACCTGGTTGAACTCGTTGGCCATCTTGCAGTGGTTTCTGTACACTTCTATAGACTCCTTTAGAGACCGACACGGCAGCACCGGCTAGTGAGGAAGGTGATGACATTATTACATCACATTTTTTTATTGGTGAAACTGTGTTTTATTTTTTCCTAATACTTCAGCACAAACCACAATTGCTCTTTTTAATGAGTTAGTTGACACAGTCTGTCTATCTATATATTGTAGCTGCAGTGACTGGAGATGAATTCAGGAACTTCGTTTTTTTTATGATGTTATATTTGGATTGTCTGCTACATCCTGGAATATACACAGAATCGTCATTCGGCCTGACAAGAGGGTTTCAATCAATAGATGAAACATCATATGTGGAAACAGTTTGTGAGACGCTTGTATTTTTTTATTCCTTTTGTGTCAGGAACTTCTTCTTTCACAATGACTCACGCCACAGTCCTACAGAATATCATCCGCACGACAAAACACTTCAACTTCTCCCAGTTTTTCCCCTAATGTGTGGGTGTGCATGTTAAGTCCAGCCTATGATTTCTGATGTCGGACAATTTCAGCATTTCAGAGAGGGACACTTTTATGGGGAATCTTCCTGTAAATGCTAGCAGCACAAATTTAAATAAAAACTAAATAATTAGATAAACAGCTTTATAGATGGCTAAAAGATAAAGATTACAGATTTTTTTGAATCTACACAATAGTCAGCACATTTCATGATGCGAGGAGACACATGCAAGCTCTTAGAGTTTGCTCCCTTTAGCCTTTTCCCTACAAAAACAGTCTGAGAGAGTATTTGATATGAGTGACAAAGACTTTTTTGTATCAGTAATGTACTAGTTCTGAGAAAATGTACTGATCTAGTCATGCTGTCAACGATCAAAACCAAGCCTTCATGTCAGCATGAGACAGCATTCACTCTCTATTTTACTTGCGTAATGTAACGTATCTTTGAGTGAAGCAACATTTTTAAAGGGGAAAAAGTTGGCCAGGACATTTTGTGCATCAGGAATTGACTGGATTGAGAAAAGTTGAAGGACGTCACCCGAAAAATAAAAGCAAGTTATTACATTTTGATGAATGATTATGAGGAACTATTTATTTTTCACAATGTTCACAATAAGCCAAAAAAAAAATATTAGATACATAGTGTCATTTATGAGCTAAATGTTTTTATTTAATGTTTTTTATGTAATAAAGATTTTGTAATAAAGATCTTTATTTAATAATAATCAAACAACAACAATAATAATAATAATAATAAATAAAACTGATGGGCTTCTAGTGACAAAGATTAAATGTTTTTATATTATTTTTATGTAATAAAGATTTTGTAATAAAGATTTGTATTTAATCATAATAATAATAGTAACAACAGCAATAATAATAATTAAACTGATGGGCTTCTAGTGAAAAAGAAAAAAAAAAAAAGGTTTTTAATTAATAAATGTATTTATAATAATAATAATAATACATGTATGGGCTTCTAATGGCAAAAATTAAATGTAGTTATTATTTTGTTATTATTTTCTATTAATAATGGTATTTTTAATAATAATTATATTATTATATTTAATATACATTTAAGTTTCTTTCAAATCTATCATTTGTCATTTTGATATTATCATTCAATTTTGATTTCCAGTTAAGTCTAATGATAAATAAAACTCATGCCATCTTGTGGTCTTACAGAAGCATTACTGAAACAGTTCCTCAATGAGAAAGTTGGATTCTCTATATGTCCCATTAAATAAACTGAATAAAAGATGCGTATCAAACTGAAAATAGTCAAAGGAGGAACAAATGTCCTCAGACAAGGAAGAGACGACGACAAACCTTTTAAAACCGCAGTAATATTCTGTGTCCTGCAGATGTTTATAATGTTGTCTGTGTTAATGTGAGACTACTCCTGTCTGGTTTAGCTTCTTTCCTCGTGAATCTTACGTGCAGGATCATTTCACTTCACCCTTGTTTAAAAACCCTCTCACACCTGCTGATTCTGCTGTTTAGCAATTATATATTTGCATGGTGGATTTAGCCTTTCTACAGTTTTTAGTGTTTAAAAAAGTATGCTAAAGATTCCCGGATGGTCTACTACTTCCGGTAAGAATTCGAAGTGCAGATCGATGCACACTCTACGGCTAATACAACACATTGCGCGGTGGACGAGAATTAGATTAGAACTACAAACACGCATAAAAAGTGTTTAAAAACTACAAACATGGCGGACATGCGCGATCGACGGACAGGTAGAGAAAGGGATTTGAGTGATAAATAACCAATGTCTAACCTGATTTAAAACAATTTTTTTTAATGTTATCCACGTTATATTTCATCTGCAGCAACACTGTGAACTTTTATAATGATACGTTTGGTCATTAACTTTTAAATGCATCATTATGAAACACATGAGCAGAGTTCACGGCATGAAAGACCCGCGATGTGCTTCTTCATTTCTCTCCAATACGGTAGGAAATCAAATTAAACGAAATGTGGATGATATTAACTGTGACAAGATGATTGACAGGGCAGTTTAAACAGTTACAGGATGCACGTAACTAAGCACCATTAAAGAAGCAGCTATGACGAAGTAGTATGTCCCAAAGCTTGTCTACTATTCTGCTACATTCTCAAAAGTATGTACTTTTTCTTCACAAAAAGAGTACATACTTTTAGGACATAGTATAAGTAGGTGAATTGGGACGCAGCATTTGTACACCCGTCACACTATGACCCCAAACTGTGATTATCACACACACACACACACACACACAACAATCTTTAGTTGTGAGATATAATGTATAATATCTACTACTATCAGAGGCTTATTACAGCTGTATTCTCCAGCAGACTCTGTAATTGTATTCTAAGCATGCAGTACTATGCCGTCATGTTTTAAACAGATTATTAATAAACTTTACCTGCAGGCGTTGCTCAAGGTCAGGGAATGATGGAAGGGGATCCTCTGCATCTTTCAACTCTGAGAGGAAAAGAAAGCCAGAGGAACATGTCTGGTATGAGAATGCTAATGTTTAAGATCTTTACTGCAAGGCCTTAGTGGTGACATCTACATCCATCTAATCAGCTAAATCATTGCTCAGTGCATACGACACCACAGCATGTCCAGTTAGCTGTTTACACTGATCCAGGTCCCGTTTCCCTAGTGTAAACATATATGTGGCCATTCGCCTAGAAACTGCTTCCAGATCAGTGCCAAAAGCCAAACTCGAGCACCAGCTGTTCGGCCATGGGCTCTAAATCCTGAACGGACAGATTGAAAGTAACTATCTCCCAGGTTCCTCACAATGACTTGTCTTTAACGAGTGCTCTGACAGACAGCTTGTCTGCACTGATTCCCGCCATGCCAGCTATGTCCAAGTGGAGCTCACTCACTCACGCTGAGAATCCTCTGATGCAACCAGCTAAAATCAGGCCTGTTTACAGTCGTGCATCAGCCAGACGCCCAATTAAAAGATAAATATACATTCAAATTTGCAAGGGTATGATCTGAAACATGATATGCACGTGATTCCTGCAGAATGTGGCCAGGTGGGGAGGAGCATGACACTTTCATGTAATTTTGGCTAACTGACTGCATATATATTATTTTGAATTATTTTTCCCCTCTTCATCAGTCTTTCATTGTTTATATAATACAATATAATATAAGAAACATATATACATTTTTGTAAATGTATTATTTAAAAGTACAAATTTTTAAAATATATATACAACATATAATTTCATATAATAAGAATTTTATTATGTATAATAATAATTATAAGAAGAAGAAGAACAACATTTTAAATATTGAGATTATTTATTAGTTTGTTATTAATTAATTATTATTTATTTTAGCATTTAATTTAGTTTAGTTTACTTTTGGAGTGAAATAAACTTTTCCCTGTTTATTTCAGTTAAATGTATTTGTAAACTAAACGCACACAATGATAATGATAAATGATAATAAATAATCACCAAATAATAAATAATTTGTAATTTTTGTAATTTTCATTAAGTGTAACAAGTGGCTGTTCATTTATATATATATATATACTGTGTGTGTAGAATTTATTTTTTTGTATATATAATTGTAGAATTTTATATTAGCATTATTTTATGTATAATAGTAGTGTGTTTGTAGAATTTAATTTTTTTGTATGATTGTAGAATTTTATATTATAATTACTTTATGGATAGTAATAGTACTATTTATTCAATTCAATTCAAGTTTATTTGTATAGATCTTTTCACTATGCACATTGTTGCAAAGCAGCTTTACACAAAATTAAAGTTTCTACATTATATTTAGTAATAGCTTATCAGTGGTGACTATCTCAAGCTGATGTTCATATGGCAGGAATGTACGGTATAAATCAAGCAGTTAGTTAATGTCACGTAATCAAACAGACGGTGAACTTTATTAACAGCAATGATTATATGTTGTGATCAAACTTAGAGCAGAACGTGGTAGTTTTGTTTGTTGTCTGAGGGTTGGCATCCTCAGGTCCTCTGGGGGGTTGGCATCATCTCTTCTCAGGTGTTCGGTCATCTCAGGTCTTTGTAAGGGCTGGATCCAGACTGTATATATGTATATTTGTGTATGTGTAGGATTTAATTTTTTTGTATGGATAATTTTGGAATTGTAATTTTATATTAGAATTATTTTATGTATAATAATAGTGTGTGTGTGTGATAGTTATATAATAATTATATATACTAAGTTATTTTATAGTTTTCATAAATGAATGGCTGTTAATTATATACACACACACACACAAAGTAAAGAAGGAAGGATTATGGGAAAGAAGACTAAAATATAGCATGTTTATGTGTAGGATTCTATTTGTGTAGCACTTTTGGGAAAGAAAAAAAAGGATGCAGGGCGAAGTAGCGGCGAAGCGTGAAGTATTAAATGCTTTTAAATTTAGGCCCGTGTTCTAAAAGCAAATGAGTGAATCATGCAGCAGTGAGGTATTAAAACAGAAACCTGATGCTGCGATGCCCAGGCAGCAGCTGCCATCAAAGCATTTGCCCGAATAGCTGTAAAACACTTTGACAGCGCTGTTGACTTTGTGGCTAGGTAGATATTTTGTTTTTAAGATGCCAGAGATCAACTAAAATAGAGGGGGCACCTGTTTCTTTGTAAAGGATGGCAAAAGTTGAATTGATCCCACATGAGAGGCTTTGGGTGGGTTTTGCTTGTTGCCATTTTGGTAGAAGTCACACATCGTATGGGCCGTGCAGAGCGGGGGGACGCAACTCCATTTTAGTCTCTCAATCACAGTGTCTTTGTCACAAGCATGTACACATCTAAAATAATAATCTGGATATTCTTAACAGATGCGGTACCTGAGGATTCGTCGAGGCTGAAAGCGATTTGTACTTCAGGTTTATCTGCAGAGACTCGTCTAGATGAGGTGATCATTTATTCCTAGAAAAAGAGCAGATGTGGATTAAATGGGTGGATATGAACCTTATTTATGCTTCAGATGTATGAGATCAGCAGCCTTTCAGGGATCATGAGAAGGTTTCATCATGTGCCCAAAGCTGCATCAGGGATTAAACAATTGAGATAAATCCTCTTCCAGCCAGCAAATGAGATCATACCTCTGTATTGACTGCACAGTGTTTCTTAGTGTTGAAATGACTTATGAAATCATATTTGTGTATGTTTATAGTAATACTATATGTATATTGACTGTACTTTATATTTATATATATATATATTTATACAGAAGATTGAAAGCCCAATGTTAATGTCATGAAAATAAGGCTCATTGAATACTGTATTTTTACTTTGTTAAAGCTAAAAGAAGATTTATAAGAAGTTCGATTTGTTACATATGACTATAGGAAACAATAAAAACCCCTTACCTGACAGTAGAAACGTATTTACAGAAAACTCTCTAATAAAAATCTTCAAAGAGTCGCTCAGCAAAAGACACAGCACTGAAGACTCTCCATTGAGAACCCTGTAGATCTTCTTCACTGTGTTTATACTGTAAAAAGTCACAGTAAACTAGTCGTAATCCTCGTAGTGTACACTGAGAAGCCAAAAGCAGGTTCACAAGCACAGAAGTAATCCCAGCTCTTCAGCAGGAGGCTGTCAGAGTGGCACTGTGATTCTGTGTGTGCCAGCCAGACGCCAATTAAATGGCTCAGATGGCATGACTTTACACTACAACAATGTCCATCCCTCCAATCAGCTTTGAGTCACCCACACATTCACAGGAACAATGCAAAGGTTAGATTGTTTTGTAGTAGTTTTCTACTTTCTTTAGAAGATGGTTCAGGGTTATGATTTGTAACTTTTTCATAGCTGTATACATGAAATTGATTGCAAAACATGGGTCACACCGAAAATAAATTAAAATATATTTAAAATATATATTTAAAAATATATATATAAAAATATGAAATTAAAATATAAAGATATTTAAAATAAAGTAGATTAAATAAAACAGATTAATACATTAATTTGCCTCAAACAAATTATAACAATTAATTAGATTATTAATTAATTTAAAGTGATATGAATACTTAACAACATATATGAGGTATATAAAAATATTTTACATTTAAATTTATTTTAAATATATTTAAATTTAAAATTAGAAATTGTATATTTAAATGCGCACACACACACACACACTGAGATCAAATAGATTGCAAAATCTGGTAATAAAAAAAATAATAAGTGTGTGTGTGTGTGTGTGCGCGCGTGTGTGTTTTGAGCCATTTAAGAAGTTAGTTTGAGCCAAATTAATCTATGAATTTATTCTACTGTAATGATTTATTATTCTATTATTTATTAATCTGTTTTAGTTAGTCTACTTTATTTTAAATACCTTTATATTTTTTCATTTTTATATTTTTAAATGTTTTTAAAGTATATTTATATATTTTATTTAATTTTAAAGACAGAAATGTTAAATAAGATATATTAAATGAAATAGAACAATATAAAAAATAATAAATAATAGTTCTTTGATGATATTAAACTAAATTAGACTAATATTCATAAATTGATATTAGACTAAATTAATAAATTCAATTGGCTATAACATTTATAACACATACTATTATTCAAAGTGATACGAATAATTAACAATATATATGGGTATATTAAAATTATTTTATCAGTTAAAATTTAAATTTAAAATTAGATTTTTTTATCTAAAATGTAATTTTTCAAATTAAAAGCAGGCTCACTCACAAATAAATAAATACATTTTCTGTTATTGGGTGGGGATCAATCGACTCAATCGGCGCTCCACTCTCTCGTCTGTCTGGATCAGTAATCCGTGTTTCTGCGCTCTGTAGCGGCGCCTGTTCTTTCTTAGCTGCATGTTTCTCGTGCGCTGCAGCCTCATCCAGCATCAGTTTAATATCTATCTTATCTGCTCAAAATGGCTCTTCACGTCCCCAAAGCCCCGGGCTTTGCTCAGATGTTAAAGGATGGTGCGAAGGTAGGGCTGTTGAAGCAGTGTTTTGCTCGTATTGTGTTTTCTTTAGAGCGCACGCAGTGACTCCTCATAGAGGTTTCTAGAACATGGGCCTCATATCGCCCAACTACCGGTAAAACCTGCACATGCTTCAGACTTCAACGGAAGAATAATATTTTGTACAAGGTCAATATCATTAGGTCTTAGTGAAATATCGTGGGTTTGACAGTAATTGTGTTCCGTTAGAAAGTAACGGATGAATGAAGTTAGCATGTTAGCTGAAGACATGTGCCACTGACAGACAGACATCACTCACCCAACTCACTTATAGATCATTTTACGAAGGTAATTGATTTTGGTTAGCTGTAGAATCACAAAACGATTTAAATGTACTGTTTTATTTAACGTCTATAAAAAAATTACATGAATTATCCAACAATAAAGGATTTCCGTAAAAAGGGCAGTTCCCCATTCGTAATCTCTGGATATTCGGTTTGTTGATATGCTGTTGATTTGATTTAACCAAATAACACAATTTGCTTTCAGAGCTTGTTTTTAATTTCCAGTTCATTTGCTTTTGTAACGGTTTAGCTTCTAAAAAATTAAGTATTTGAGATTTTTTAATAGATACTCACGCCCATAGCTCTTGACAAAAATAGTTTTGATAAACATCACTATATCAGCAAATATCATAACTACTACTCATAGTTATTTCTGTTAGATCTATACCAGTGTAGCATTGTTTTTTGTTTTCTTTGTATGATATTAATGGTGTGTGAATCTACAATTACGGCATTATATACAGGTGCATCTCAATGAATTAGAATGTCGTGAAAAAGTTTTTTTTTTTCTTGCAAGTTATTTCAAAAAGTGAAACTTTCATATTTTAGATTCATTGCATGTAAAGTAAAACATTTCAAAAGTTTTTTTGTTTTAATTTTGATGATTAGAGCTTACAGCTCATGAAAGTCAAAAATCAGTATCTCAAAATATTAGAATATTTACATTTGAGTTTCAATTAATGACCATCCATACAGTATAAATTCTGGGTATCTCTTGTTCTTTGAAACCACAATAATGGAGAAGACTGCTGACTTGGCAATGATCCAGAAGACGAACATTGATGCCCTCCACAAAGAGGGTAAGTCACAGAGGGTCATTACTGAAAGGTGTGGCTGTTTACAGAGTGCTGTATCAAAGCATATTGAATGCAAAGTTGACTGGAAGGAAGAATTTGGGTAGGAAAAGGTGCACAAGCAACAGGGATGACTGCAAGCTTGAGAATACTGTCAAGCAAAGCTGATTCAAACACTTGGGAGAGCTTCACAAGGAGTGGACTGAAGCTGGAGTCAGTGCATCAAGAGTCACCACGCTCAGACGTCTTCAGGAAAAGGGCTACCAAGCCACTTCTGAACCAGAGACAACGTCAGAAGCGTCTTTCCTGGGCTGTGGAGAAAAATAACTCAGTGGTCCAAAGTCCTCTTTTCAGATGAAAGTAAATTTTGCATTTCATTTGGAAATCAAGGTCCCAGAGTCTGGAGGAAGAGTGGAGAGGCACAGAAACCATGTTGCTTGAAGCCCAGTGTGAAGTTTCCACAGTCTGATGATTTGGGCTGCCATGCCATCTGCTGGTGTTGGTCCACTGTGTTTTCTGAAGTCCACAGTCAACGCAGCCATCTACCAGGAAATTTTAGAGCACTTCATGCTTCCTTCTGCTGACAAGCTTTATGGAGATGCTGATTTCATTTTCCAGCAGGACTTGGCACCTGCCCACACTGCCAAAGGTACCAAAAGCTGGTTCAATGACCATGGTGTTACTGTGCTGCCAGCAAACTCGCCTGACCTGAACCCCATAGAGAATCTATCGGGTATTGTCAAGAGGAAGATGAGAGACACCAGACTAGGGCTGCCACTAACGACTATTTTTATTTCGATTAATCTATCGACTAATTTATCGATTAATCTAAACGATTAATTTCCCACAAAAAAACAAACAACAATTTTACTTAAGAATATTTTATTAAATCCAAATTTCTATGAAATCCTTTTTTAAAGCAAAAGTAAAGTGCAACATAGAGTGCAAGAAGCAAGTGTCCATCTCATCTCAGTCCAAATCACTGAAATCAGTTCAGTATTATAGTGTAAGAAAGACAACATATCCACGTGTTCTAGTCTAATAATAACATTATAATCAGTATTTTAAATAAAGGAGTATTTACCAGGAATATTATTTACCAGAATTTATTTAGGAGAAAAATGTAAATGTGCAGTATTTCTGAAAAAGAAAAAAGAAAAATTAATGGAACCATTAAAGTGGAATCCAGAAAATAATGGAAAACAGAATTTGGTAAAGATATAAAATTGTAAAACTCAATTAATTAGACAGGCTTTTTGATTAATAAAATTTAATTGAATCATTAAAACAGAGTATAGAAAAATGAAAAAACTGAATTTGGAAATAAAACGGATTTCATAGGGCCCTATAATTATAATAATTTTTTTGTGGTAATAAAAATAGATGTAAGTGAACAATAGCTTTTAAAATGACTTAAAATACATATATAATAGCAATGATGCAATAATAATTAGTTCAAATAAAGTATCAAAAGCAAGAAATCATATGGTTTTATTGAACAAAACTGTTAAAATACATAATGTATTATAAACAATAGAGCTAATGTAGATAACGCATAACAACAAAGGCCTGCAGGGGGCGCCGGCAGCCTGATGATTATTATTACACATTACGCAATCTAATCCTTGTTAAATATTGACCAAGCACCATTTAATTCAAATGCCCACTTAATCTTTAATATTTGGCCATTTCTTTAGGCAGGGCTCGACAGTGCGAGCATTTCACTCGCATTTGTGACTAAAAATAGATGTGTGCGAACTGGAAAATGTATTTAGGAGCATGAGTGCGAATACAATACAAAATACAAAACAGCCTAACTTATACAGTAGCCAATATCAAACGTATTAATTTCTTCAGTTTAAATGAGCCTCATATGATTACTGAACTTTAAAAAGGCAACGGTTTAATTTAAATTAGCACAGATGAGAAGAAAGTCGAGCGAGTGAAGGAGACGCGCTGAATGACACACATTCGCCACTAGAGGGTGCTGGCGGAGGCAGAAATGCTGCCGTTACCCCGGTAACCCTGTAAACAAAGCTGAGCTACTTTCCTAAAGCCCCGTTCACACCAAGCACGATAACGATAAAGATAACTATAACGATAACTATATTTGCGTCCACACCAGCGAACGATATCGTCTGTTTATTCTAAGTGCACGTGCGTCTGCCGCTTTAAATTCTCGAGCACATTATAGCAGGATGGATTCTGATTGGCTGTCAGTGTTTTTATCGTTCATCAGCTGGAAGAAAATCGTTCTGGAAGTGATTCCAACGATATCGTTTCTCTGTGCCTTTATCGTTATAGTTGTGGTGTGGACGCTGCTATTCTTTAATACTGAGAACTATTTTTAGAACTATATCTTTATCGCTATCGTTATCGTGCTTGGTGTGAACGGGGCTTAACTGTGTAAATAATGTTTCACAGTCATTTAGATATTTATATTCGCTTTAGTCTTCACAATAGCACCAAATAATTAATACTTAAAGACTTAATGAGCTATTTATTTAAAAAAAAAAATCAAATTATCTATAATAGAGAACAGTGGACCTATCTATATATTGACTATCTATATATATACTATCTATAATAATTCATTATTATTGTTCAGCAACACTTAACAGGTTCCATTAGTTAACATGAAAAAACAATGACTGCATTTATTAATAATTGTCATGTTAATTTAAACTTTTAATAATACATTATAAAATCAAAAGTTGTGTCTGCTAATATGTGAGTTAACATTAACTAGTTTGTATTTTTATTAATCAACATTAACAAAGAATATTAACTACTGCAACAATTAGCTATTGCACATTGTTAATGTTAACCTGCTTTAAATAATGTTAACAAATGGGACCTTATTGTAAAGTGTTACCTATTGTTCTTTCGTTCATTTGAACAATCTTTTGCACTCTAATCTTGAAACACTTGTTTACTTTATATTTTTGTGTATTTTTTTAAAATAAAGTCTTTCTTTTAGTAAAGGATCTTTAATAAAGTTATTTAACCTGTTAGGAGGACAACACTTTTTTTCACTTCAAAATGATATATTGTGATTAAAAAAAAACACATACCTTGACAAAAGCTTCAATGACTATTGTGAAAATTTGATACTGTCACATACCTAATGTACATACAGTTTAATAGGACTATAACTAATTACATAATTAGCCTATTAAATAGTGTCTGAAGCAAAATTATTTTAAAACCTTGTGTACTTTCTGTATTCTGATAAATTAAATAATTGTGCTTGTAAATGTATCTTTATATCCCCTTAAGCTAAAAAATTTGCATTGCGCCCCTAAATTAGGAGCACATGTGCTCCTTGGGAAAAAGGTAAGCGTCAAGCCCTGCTTTAGGACAGAAATGCTATAGCCACTGTAATTAAATGAATATGTGGACATCAAAACGTGTAAACTCAGAGTGAGGGTTTGAGCTTTTATTTTGAAATAGCGATGTATTCTCCTGTGTTTGCACAGGTTTATAAATGATTTACCTCACAAATCTGATGAAATGGCGCACGTTGCGTTCCCAGATGAACGTTATAATAAACCCAAACTCACAACAACATGCAGAGATGGAGTTTGAGATGCTCCACACATGTAAATAATACGTTTCTGTGGAACTACTGTGAACGGTGCCACGGTGAGACGCACGTAACTTACTCAACCTACACACATGCAAATAATTAAAGTGCATATACTGTGTTAGAACTGCATCGCATATAATTATTTAATTAAATCATAGCGTTTGTGAATTCACAATTATGCTTAATTATGATTTTTAAATGGGTTTAATGTCATGCAGCCTTGGGAAATAGTCTAATAATGTGTTTTATGGATTCTCGTCCTTGAAATGCGGCACTTCCGGTATTTTGCGGTTAGTCGACGCGAGCAAAATGAAGTCGATGATTTTTCAAAATCGACTAGTCGACTAAAATCGACGAATCGCGACAGCTCTACACCAGACCCAACAATGCAGATGACCTGAAGGCCACTGTCAAAGAAACCTGGGCTTCCATACCACCTCAGCAGTGCCACAAACTGATCACCTCCATGCCACGCCGAATTGAGGCAGTAATTAAAGCAAAAGGAGCCCCTACCAAGTATTGAATACATATACAATAAATTAACATACTTTCCAGAAGGCCAACAATTCACTAAAAATTTTTTTTTATTGGTCTTATGAAGTATTCTAATTTGTTGAGATAGTGAATTGGTGGGTTTTTGTTAAATGTGAGCCTAAATCATCACAATTAAAAGAACCAAAGACTTAAACTACTTCAGTCTGTGTGCATTGAATTTATTTAATACACGAGTTTCACAATTTGAGTTGAATTACTGAAATAAATGAACTTTTCCACGACATTCTAATTTATTGAGATGCACCTGTATATGCAAAGTTTCTTAGAGAAATATTATTCTATACATTATAGAAATGTCATCTGATTCCTCGCTGCCTTGTATTTCACTTTGAAATAATCAACAAGCATGTTACTCAGTTTTGAATACTGAAAGCACTAACCAGCCCCAAATGTTTTTATGTTTTCAAAATATGAAATTGACTTTTGACTTACGTTTGCTATTTGTTTTCCACAATCAGCACTATTCAGGTCTTGAGGAGGCTGTTTACAGAAACATCCAGGCATGCAAAGAACTGGCACAGACCACAAGAACTGCATACGGACCCAATGGTGAGGCTTATTTGTTCACTATGATGTATTAGACCTTTTTAGTGATATCACTGTATGTCACATGATCATTTAATTATTTTTAGGTATGAACAAAATGGTCATCAACCACTTGGAGAAACTCTTTGTCACAAATGATGCTGCCACCATTCTCAGAGAGCTGGAGGTAAATAATAGTAATTGTGATAAAAACTAGAACTAATGCATATAATTGGAGGAATGTATGTCTCTTTGTTATTCATTTATATTTGTACATGTCTCTCTTTTTTTTTTTTTTCTTCCTTCCTTCCATCAAGGTTCAGCACCCTGCAGCCAGAATGATCGTAATGGCATCCCACATGCAAGAGCAGGAAGTAGGCGATGGCACAAACTTTGTGCTGGTGTTTGCTGGAGCTCTGCTGGAGCTTGCAGAGGAGCTGCTGAGGATGGGCCTGTCCGTTTCAGAGGTCAGTAAACAACCACGCTAATGCAGTATGCCACTGTCAGGAAAGAGGTTTGCATTAAGTGGTATAAAAAAAAAGGTCTGTTTTAGAGTCTCAACCCAAAGTTTGGTTCCCATACTAAAAAATATGTATTTGTTTGGAATGTTTTATGTATCTTTTCTGGGTCAAAACAGACCTGAACAGACCTCTGGGTTAAATGTGACCCTGGACCACAAAACCAGTCAACAAGTGATGTATAAATCTCAATTTCAAAAAAATTACCCTTATGACTGGTTTTGTGGTCCAGGGTCACAAATAGTAGGATTAATCGCTGCAAATTCATGTTAAGTTATATCATTTATTTGCAATGTTGATAGCATGTTTGCCTGAGCCGATGATTATGTTAAATCCCAGGTGATTGAGGGTTACGAGATGGCATGTAAGAAAACTCTGGAGTTTCTGCCCGACTGTGTCTGTTCATCTGTGAAGAACCTGCACGATCTGGATGAGGCCACAGCCATGATCCGCTCAGCCGTCATGAGCAAACAGTATGGCAATGAGGACTTCTTGGCCAACCTCATCGCACAGGCCTGCGGTAAGACATGATTGCTACGGTGTACTCTGGCAAAGTTCAGTTTAATTTTGTGATAGTGTTTTTTATTTGATTTCATTTTAATAATTTTATTTAATTAATACTTTTTACAGTCTCTATCTTCCCCGAGTCTGGTAATTTCAATGTCGATAATGTCAGAGTGTGCAAAATTTTGGTAAGTATAACTTGAATTTAGGCACTGCTTTAATTGAATGAGGTGTCTGTGGGTCAGTTTCAGTTATTTGTTTTTTTTCTTTGTAGGGCTGTGGACTGAACTCCTCTATGATGCTTCATGGGATGGTATTTAAGAAAGAGACAGAAGGAGACATCACATCAGTGAAAGACGCAAAGATAGCAGTGTTCTCCTGTCCATTTGACTGCATGGTTACTGAAACAAAGGTAGGAAAATGCTTATTGAATTGGATTAGATGTACCTTTTGTATCTATGGGTTGACAGTATTTCTTTTGTATGTTGTTCAAGAAATGTGCTTTAAATCAGGTTCTCCTTTGCTTTTGGGCTTTCTTCCTTCAATATTTCTTTCTGATTCTTCACAGGGAACAGTACTCATAAAGAACGCAGAGGAGCTCATGAATTTCAGTAAAGGAGAAGAGGACCTGATGGAGGCCCAGGTGAAGTCTATCGCTGATTCAGGGGCCAATGTGGTTGTGACTGGGGGCAAAATTGCTGACATGGCCCTTCATTACGCCAACAAGTACAAGCTCATGGTGGTCAGGTGAGAAAAAGGAAGATCCCTTCTTTTTTTGTGCTGCTTGAGTCAGCATTTATTCAGGTTTTTATGTGTTGGCTTGTTAAATGAGAATAAAAGCAAAATTTATAAATGCTGTTTGTACTTGACCCAGGCTGAATTCAAAATGGGACCTCAGAAGACTATGCAAAACGGTGGGAGCCACAGCATTGCCCAGACTGGTGAGTTATTTTGAGTTATGTTTCATGAGTGCATTTTGTATGATGTGAGTTGGTGACAAGCCAGTTGACATCATTATGGTCACTCTGTGTCAGTCTCAATCTTATTGATTCTTCAAAACAGATTCCTCCGACCCCAGAAGAGATGGGACACTGTGACAGTGTGTACCTCTCTGAAGTTGGAGATACGCAGGTTGTGGTCTTCAAACATGGTAAGAAAAATCTAACTCTATTTTTACTTGCTATACATAATGTGTGTGTGTGTGTGTGTATGTATGTACATGTGTATATATCTATATCTATTTTAGTGGTGTCAAAATTAGCGCGTTAACGCAGGAGATTACTTTTTCAGATTAACACGTTAAAAATATTTAACGCAGGGAAATATAGGGTTGGCCACCCCATTCACAACTGCTGCCTCTGTCTCTTTTTTCTTGAAAAGGATTGCGTTTATTTAGATGCAGAACGTCTTTATGACCACATCAAACGGGAGACGTTTCAGACGTGTGCTCTAACGCCGCCTCCGCGCCAGGCGCGAGTCAAACGAGCGCGGAAAAGATACTGTGCTCTAGGGCTGAACGATTTTGGAAAATAATGTAATTGCGAATTTTTTTTTTTTTTTTTTTTTTTTGATTGCGATTTAATATGCAATTTTTTTTTAAAGCTCTTTATATTCTGTAGTATTCAACAAAGACAAGCAATAAATCATTGTATAGTATGCAGTGTTGGGGACGTTACTTTAAAAAAGTAATTAGTTATATTACTAGTTACTTCTCACAAATAGTAACTGAGTTACATCATTTATAAAAGAAACTAATTACCAGGGAAAGTAACTATTGATACTTATTTTTTTTTAAATGTTCAAAAATGTCAAATAACTTGGATGTCCCCAATATTAAATGTTAAATGAATGAAATGGACACTAAATAGAATACATTATTATTATAAAACATTGCACACTAATCTACACTATTTTAATGTTTCTGTGGGACAATGTGAGAGACACCTATCAAATTCAATTGATTATTGTAAATATTATCAACCCTCTATGGACACCTTGGCAATAGAATCTCCATTGGCTTGTAATTTATTTTAGTTTACTCACCAGACCAATATTAATTATCTTAATAATATAAGCTTATGTTTGTAAAATGGCAGTTTTTTTTAAATATCTCACTTAGCATCAGTCAGTCAAACATTATATGATATTATGATAATTTAGCATTAAATTTTAGCATTATAGGATGATAGAACTTTAGTAATTAGAATAAACATGTATGAATGCATATTTGTCATGTTGACTGAACTTAGGACTGGTGGTGGTGCTTAAGATATTGTTTGTCATTTAGTGTTTCTATAAAAAAAGGAAAAAGAAAACTTCAAATAATACTGATAAGATAACAAAACTACTACGAATTCTACTACTAATAACAATATAAAATGCCCTAAGGATTATTGAGCTGCTGGGTTCATGAATATTAGTCAGGTTGTCTGCGTTCGATAGAATTGATTTGCTGCACTCAAAACAGGGACGATAATAGTTGAGTGCCGGCCAATGAGATTGGTAGTGGGCGGAACTAATGCGCAAACGGCAGAGAAACCGGCAGTTCTTAAAAGCTGAAGAATTCCAAAGGAACTTTTGACAGAAAAATACAACAAAGGATATCGTTTATATGTAGCGCATCAATTCTGCATGTTATGCAAGACATGCATAACAGGACACGAAAACAACCCGCGGCAAACTACGGACTTGGCAACATAGCGTGCCAACTTGATGCTTCCTCTGAAGACTGCTTAGATGTGTTCGACTTGAAGCAGCGCTGCTAGACCGATCTTTGTGTGTCATCAAAGTACTGTGAGAGCTATAAGAGAGCGGAAATCTCCTTATGCTTTCTCTCGCCGTACTTTGATGTCATACGATCTATCTTCAAGTCGAACACACCGCTTTACTCCTACTCTCGCGTGTCACGTGACAGAGTAATCGCAGCCTCTGCGGTTGAAAAATCGCGTTTTTTCATATCGCAATATTATCGCAAATGCAATTAATCGTTCAGCCCTACTGTGCTCGTTATGCCGTCAGTTAAGGCATGAAGTTACCAAAAAGGCAATTAAAGGTGCCTTAAATCTGTGTGCATGCATGCAATATGTTATATATGCGTCACATTTAAGAACATGTCTCTGAAATGGTTTTAAAACTGTCCTGAGGCACCCCAGCACCGTCTCCCTCATCTAACACACCCGATTCAACTCGTCCGCTCATTAGTAGAGACTAAGACCTGAAGTGAGTCAGAAAAGGTAAAGAGAGTTGTGAGAAAATAAGATGCATGTTAGATCTGTGTCACTTTCAGCAGCAGCAGCTTTTAAAGCAATAGCAGGCAAATAAGCTAATAACCAGCTGCTGTGATGTCTATTAATCCAAGAACAAAAGAAAAAAAAAAAGAGGAAATCAATAACTTTTATAGCTTTAAGGGGTTCATCTATATTTAATTTCGAATTTAGTGTTTGGTTACTATTCATTTTCTGTATATTTCTGCTGAAGGGCACAGGTAGCTAAATATGTCATTTATTATAATGGGTTCATGTGAAGATTGTTTTAAGTTCACTTAAATTAGAAGTTAAGTCTAATAAATGTTAAAATTGATAGCTGTCAATTATACTGTAATGCTGAATGGCTAAAGTCAATGGTTAAATATTAAGGGGAAAAAAACAATTTTATAGAGACATTAGTAGTATTGATATCAGTGATGCTGGCCTTCAATCATAAAAAAGATGCAATTAAAGAAATATTAAAAATATATTGTATTTATGTGGTTTTTATACATTGTACATTTGAAGATTGAATGTGAAATTATTGCAATATAAAATATACTTACACTTGGTATATATAAAAACTTTAATGTTAGGTGGGATTAATCGTGATTAATTTTAGAAAAACTTGCGATTAATTAGCTTTTTTTTTTATTTTTATCGATTGACAGCACTATATATATATATATATATATCTCATACTCCCCTGTTCAAAAATTTGGGGTCAGTAAGATTTAAAAAAAATAATAAATTAAGTTTTATTCAGTAAGGATGCATATAAAATTGACAAGTAAAGAATTCAACATTGTTGCAAAAGATTTCTATTTTAAATGAATGCTGGTCTTGTAATTTTTGTCATTCAAAAACCCTTAAAAAATGTATCAGTTTCCACAAAAATATCAAGCAGCACAACTCTTAAACATTGATAATAATGATAAATGTTTCTAAGCATCAAATCAGCATGGCTGCTAAAATTTCAGCTTTGCAATCATAGGAATTAATTACATTTTAAACTATATTAAAATAAAAAACGATTATTTGTATTTGTAACCATAAAAAGGATTTGAATGATTTATGATAAATAAAATTGTACTTAAATCTAAACCAAACTAAAAGTAAACCAGTGCTAAAATGCACCAACAATTAAAATATGTAAATATATTTTATTATTCTTATGATTTTGGGGTGAAATGTGGCTAAATCACACACTCACCAACATCCCTTGTAGATAGATGTCTGTGACTTTTTTTTCTTGATTATGTAGCTTAAGCAAACTGAGCTTTGTAAATATTGTTGTTTAGTCTGGGGGTGATGTATCCAGACAGCTCATGTCATCTCACTCCTTTTAATTCTAGATAAAGAGGATGGCGCCATCTCTACTTTAGTAATTCGTGGGTCCACAGACAACCTGATGGATGACATCGAGCGTGCTATCGACGATGGAGTTAACACCTTCAAAGTCCTTGTCAGGGTGAGCTACTTTAAAACTCCACCCCAAAAAACACTTCTAATATAAGTCTTTTAAATCATGACAAAACGTGACTCTAACAGAAACATTTCCCCTCAGGATGCACGTCTTTGTCCAGGTGCCGGTGCCACTGAAATTGAGCTGGCGAAACACATCACCTCCTATGGAGAAGTAAGCAAATCAGTCTCAACTCATTTTGCTGTTGGCAAAACCTGAAGAGTGTAAATAATTTGAACATGTCCTCTAAAGTCTTGCCCAGGCCTGGAGCAGTACGCCATCAAGAAGTACGCAGAGGCGTTTGAAGTGCTGCCCCGTGCTCTGGCAGAAAACTCTGGTGTCAAGGGTAATGAGCTGATCTCCAAACTGTACGCCGTGCACCACGAGGGCAACAAGAACTCCGGCTTTGATATTGAGGTGAGGGAACAAGAAGCTGTTTCTAATTTGGAGACAAAACAGTCCTGATATAAATAGAAAGAGGGACCCTAAAATGTGCATTTTAAGGTGTAATTGATGGCTATATACTTGTTTTAAACAATTCAGGGAGAGGGGCCTGCAGTGAGGGACATGATGGAGGCTGGTATCCTCGAACCATACCTGGCCAAGCACTGGGGAATCAAATTGGCCACAAACGCAGCCATCACCGTTCTCCGTGTGGATCAGGTTAGCTCTTTGCTTTACAATTATGTCTTTCAGTTTCTTATTCCGTTCATGTTTATCAATTTAGGTGCTTTGTTAGCCTGTTACTTTCTGGATTATAATGTGATGTGTATATGCCAGATCATTATGGCAAAGCCAGCAGGGGGACCCAAAACCCCCAAACAGCAAGGACACTGGGACAAAGACAGTTGGGATGAGGAGCCAGACAAATTTGATACACATCATTGATAAGAAATCCTAAATAATTGCAAAGGTGCACAAAACACGCCACTGTTTGGAGTGCCTAACCACTGGAGTGTGAATCGGGTTGCATGAACACTGTGTGGACAGAATGAGTCTAGCCTGTTTTTACACCACAGATAAAATAGTTACTATTTAAATTGAGCTGAGAAGCATTAGTTAACAGTTTAAGTTGGGTATAGCTCACCCCAAAGTGAAAATTGTCATTTACTCACTATCAAGTTGTTCCAAACCTACATGAGTTTCTTTCTTCTGTTGAACACAAAAGAAGATATTTTGAAGAATGTAGGATGTGTTTTGAACCAAACAGCTGCTGGTAGATATTGACTTCCATAGTATGGGGAAAAAAATACTGGCTACTAGTAACTGTTTGGTTACCAACATTGTTCAAAATTTCCACTTTTTTGTTCAATAAAAGAAAGAAACTCATACATGTTTGGAACTGCATGAGGATGAATAAATGACACTATTTTCATATTTGGTTGAACTATCCCCTTTTAATTAGAGATGAGTATGATGGTTGTCTCCTAAGTGTCTGTTTTAAACTTACTAAGTTCAAGATCTGTTTTTCTTCACGGGCATCACTAACTTATGTCATACTCTGACATTTTGAATGTCATCTGGGGATTTTGGCACAATTTACTTGCATGCCGCATGCATTAAAAGCACTTTTCCTCACAGGATATTGCATTGCGCACAAGTGGCTGTCTTTTACTCTGTAAATGTCTGACAAGGTCTGCTTCTCCTCCACAGATTATAATGGCCAAACCGGCTGGTGGACCCAAAGCTCCACAAGGAAAGAAGGACTGGGATGATGATGAATGATGTCACTAGCCTGTGTCTCCGTCACCGTCTTAGCTTTTCAAGTGTTGTGTATTTAATATCTAGCCCCCCATTCTTTTTGTATTTTTTTTTTTTTTAGGAGAAGCCATCCACGTTAACAATGAGTGGCTCTGAGCTGTTATTCTGGTCCCAATAAAGGCACTTGAACTGTCAGCGTCCTTGTCTCTTCTATTAAATAATGCTTGGGGACAACAAAATGCAGCGTAATTGTTATGCTTTGACATTCTTGAAAACATACAGTATTAAACTTGCTTATTAAACTCAGTTACAACATTTAGGCTCACACTAAAACAGATTATCTCAAAGTTGCTCAAAGAAATGCTTTTATGGAATGAAACTGTAATTTCCCTTCTATAACATCTGTATAATTACAGTAGTTTGCACAGTTGCAGTTATTATTCATCTCGTTACATCAACATGACAGTGTATTGTAGTGATGGGAATATTTGCAGCATTTTTTTTTTTTTTTGGTAAATATTGGATTATTGTTGTGTTGAGTTCATTCACCTCTTTCTTCCCCAAAATCCCCTTTTTTCGCAGTGAATTTAGTAATGTTACAAATTAAAGAGGATGTGTACTTTATACATCGCCCTCTGCTGTTGTTTTTGGAGCACTTCATTTTAGCTCCAATATCTACAGATCATTTGAATGAAAATGTAAATTATGGGTGGTTTGTGTTGGTCGGATTACATAATATAATTAAATATATTATTTAATGTATCACTTGGTATTAAATTTTATGTCAGATAGACACATATTTGCTAACTATTAATATTTTGTCTTGGCAAAGTCGAATTGTAGTTATGCATTAAGTTAATTTACGTTTTGTTTATGACTTTGGTTAATATTTTCTGTATATGTCATATATAGACAGAGATGTATTAGTTAAATTTTATAAGGGTGCCAATATGTGTTTGTCTTTGTTAAATTATGCAAGATGAATTTCAAAAGATTGCGCACACTTATAGCAATGAGTAAATTTTATGATTTTGGATTATATTTTAAAGTCAATTTTAAAAACACCCTCCAGCTACTAACTAAATATTTAGCTTTGTTTTTGAGACTGAGTCAATGTGCGGATTTTTCTTTCATTAGCTCGGTTATTAATATTATTAAAATTTAACTTAATCGATTATATAAATAATCTATAAATGAATCTATCTACTGTTGCAAGTTGCTGTGGCAGTTATGGTTTCTAGTTGTTAATCCTCCCTCCCCGCGCGCTCCCGTGGTGCGGTGCTAAACATGGCTGCTCTCAGTAAGTCCATACCGCATAGCTGCTATGAGATAGGACACACCTGGAGTTCCTCATGTACCTCCTCTACCCTGCAGGTGACAGCCGGAGCTCTGGAGGTCTCCTTCAAGATATATGCTCCTCTGTATCTGGTGAGTGTATCAGCGCGGATCTGTCCGTTCATTCGCCGGGGCAAGGGCGCAGTTAGCCTGGCAGCTACACCAGAGTCCTGCGGGGCGATGCGAGGCCCAGAACAGTCGGTTTAACAGAACAGTTATTTAGAAATAAATACACAGACGTAGGTCTCAGCCCGTCATGTTTTACATTTAATAGCATTCAAAGTAGAAAAATGTCTTTCGACTACTGACACGGTCAGATAAGCGACAGAGAGCTGCTGGATGGATGATAGAGATCAAACTGTCAGATGATCCTCTGCAGAACTTTGTGCAGTAACGTTACTTTTGCCTTTTTGTGTCGCGTTTATATTGTTTCTTTTAGACATACCTATCATAATGATCATATAGAGAAACGAGTGCATTTTGAGGTAAACAAGTGACTTGGAAAGTATTTTATGCTTTTACTAAATTTGTAGAATTATTATATATATATTTTTTTCCAACCATTCTGTTCAAAAGAACCAAATTTAAGTGCACTGCTTTTAAGGACACAATAATGGCTCATCAACCTTCTGAGTCCTGAAGGTTAATTCCACTTAACCTCAGGTTGTTGGCTAAATGCCGTATTAGTAAATGTGTTCATCAGAGAATGTCTTCTTGTATTTACTTGACTGTGATGACTTGGTATAACTGGCTGTCAGTCTTTATAGATCGGACAGAGGGGTCAACTTTGGATGTGTCGTTAGCTTCCATTGCAAAACTGTAGTTAGTGGTGCAACACCTGAACTGTAGGGTTGCAGAGTTGGCATTCGATTTTAGTTTCGCAAAAACTATGGCTCAGTCTATCAATAGACAGTAGGTCAGGGGTATTTGGGTGACAAACCGCAGAGCGTCAACATGTTTCCTACAGAAACCAATGTGTTACATGAATTACAGCCAATATATTTGCTTAAAATAGAGCACTTAAAAAAAATGCACTGAGAGCCAAGTCAGAAATGGATTTCCTTGAATAACAGAAAATTTCTCTAACATGCACTTGAATTTTTTTTCCTGTGTTCTAGATTGCAGCAATTTTAAGAAGGAGGAAAAAGGATTATTACAAGAAAAGACTGCTTCCCGAGATCCTGCAATCTACATCTTTCCTGACCGCAAATGGAGGCCTCTACATTGCGTTTTTCTGCATTCTCCGGTAATCTTAACAAAATTCTGCTAACAAACAATTCTTGGAAACATTTGCCATCCCACATGTGCGGCTGTTGAACACGAGCAACCTTTGAATCCCTGTCCTTATCAGCCATTTAAAGTCTATGCAGATATCCGTCCAAATAGGATTGTAAAGACCTTTGACACATCAAATAAATTATGCACTGGGATTTATGACTGGCATTCAGCATGACCGGACCACTCACCTAATTTGTGAATGAATTATTTTAATCCCTTCTAAATGAGACAAACATTCAACCGTGATATTATCCTCAGCTGAAAGCACGTCCATTAGCTTATGATTCTAAATGACTAGCTATCCTTTCCATTGTTTCCTCTGTTATTCAGGAAGCTGTTGGGACGTTTCTACTCCTGGTCAGCCGGCTTTGGGGCGGCACTGCCGGCCTCATACATCGCCATACTAATAGAGCGGAAAAGCAGGTTAGCCCTGACATTCCCTCACAGATTTCCTTTGGTCTTTGTTTTATACAAATGATCCAGTTTAAACCAAATTTACACTGAACTTGCATATGGAAATGTACTCTGATGGAAAAGAGTAAAGGCCCATTCACACCAAGAATGATAACTAGAACAATAACTATATTAGCATCCACACCAACAGAAGGTTGTCAATGTTTATATTGTTCATCAGCTGGAAAAAACGCTTTGAATGTGATTCCAATTATATTGTTCCCCTGTGTATTATTTTTATATCTGCTGTGTGGACTTCACAACTAAAACAGAATTAGAACAATTGTTAACTTTATTGTTATAGTTTACATCCTTGCTGTGACACGTGCACACAGTGAACAAGTAATGACAAGTATAAATGACAATAATTTGTCTGTCTTCTCATTCAGGAGAGGACTCCTAACGATTTACATGGCGAACCTGGTAAGACGATTCAGCATTGCTTCTTTTCAGTTCCGCTGCGTTATGTCTTGACAGTTCTTTTAAAGTTGCATGACCATTTCCTGACAGTAGTCAACATCACATCGGTTATCTGTCACTTGTGTTACTTTTTCTGGAAAGCTGTGATCCAAACTGTCTGTTTCAAGGAAACCTCATCTGATTTTGATCTTAAGTGCTCCGTGTCATTTCCAGGCAACAGAGACGATTTTCCGGATGGCTGTCACAAGGGGTCTTGTTAAGCCTATGAAACATGGAGAGGTACGTTACAGTTCATGCTACCGTTCAGAGGTTTGGGGTTAGTAAGATTTTGTTTGAAAGAAATTAATGCTTTTATTAATTTCTTTTTCAAATGAATGATGTTCTTATTAACTTGCCATTCATCAAAAATGTATCATGGTTTTAAAATATTAAGCAGGAGAACTGTTTTCAACATTGATACTAATAAGAAATGTTTCTTGAGAGACCAAATCAGCATATTAGAATGATTTCTGAAGGATCATGTGACACTGAAGACTGGAGTAATGATGCTGAAAATTCAGATTTGCCATCACAGGAATAAATTTAAATTTAAGAATAACTTTTTTATTTTAATGCTCTACCAATGAAAGAGGAGGTGCAACCAAAAAATCAAAAAGCCATGATCAATTTTGCATTGTTTGGTACTGCTGTTCTTGATGTCTGATGAAGGCCTTGATAACGGCCGAAACGTCATTTTAATTAATAAAGTTTTGACCTCTTCAAGAGTGAGTGCTGCACCTTTTTCTATTGACAATGTATTTTAAATTGTAGTAATAATTTCACAATATTACGGTTTTTACTGTATTTTTATATTAAATGATCATTTTATATTAAATGATCATTCAGTGCTAATGATGCAACACCACTTTACATACTTGCAAAAGCTTTGTTACTTTGAACTAACCTTGACCTGATCATAAAGTCTGATGTGACGTCTGTCTCATCATTTCCACTTTTTTTTTCCAGGTTCTTCTCTTCTGCTTGACTGCATCTCTCTACATGTTTTTCTTCAGGTCAGTTGGTCAGGTTACTGCCTCTCAATCCTGGTCCTGGAAGATGCCAGGCCTGGTTATTTTATTTCTTTTAAGGGTTAGTTCACCCAAAAATGAAAATTCTGTCATCAATTACTCACCCTCATGTCGTTCCAAACCCATAAGACTTTCATTCATCTTTGGAACACAAATTAAGATATTTTCGATGAAATCTGAGAGCTCTCTGACCCTCCGTAGACAGCAATGCAACTGCAATGTTCCCAGGTACAGAAACATAGTAAGAACATCGGTAAAATAGTCCATGTGACATTAGGGGTTCGACCGTAATTTTATGAAGCTATGAGAATACTTTTTGTGCGCAAAGAAAACAATAATAACATAATTTATTCAACAATTCTTCTCCTCGAGTTACAGTCTTCCACCATTTTGGAGAGTACCTCAGAACGTGAATCAGTGTTGTTTACGTTCCACATGCGCGTGCTGTCTACTGAACGTAAACAACACTGAGGAACATTACAGTTGTGTTGCTGTCTACGGAGGGTCAGAGAGCTCTCAGATTTGATCAAATATCTTAATTTGTGTTCTGAAGATGAACGAAGGTCTTACAGGTTTGGAACGATATGAGGGTGAGTAATTAATGACAGAATTTGGGTGAACTAACCCTTTAACACATCTTCTCATTAGTAGACTTGCTGATGTTCAGCAAGAGTTTATTTGTACTCTTCAGTACAAATAAAAACCTAGTTATTCAATTAAAACATTGACCCTTTTAACTTCCCATCTTCTGGTTTTATCTTCAGATGTAAAGACGGACTGAATGGCTTTGCATTCTCTGCCTTAAAGTAAGTTTATTTATCGATTTACATGACTTTACATAGTTGTTAAATTCCCAAGGATTTGCCATTAATCCTAAAGCCCTAGGAAACACCCTGTTAAGAGCATAACCAACTCATGTCAGACTGTTAAAGGAGATTATGTGTCTGGCTGTGGCAGATTTATAGTTGGCAAGGAGGAGATCCCGACACACTCTTGTCTGGCTGAGCATGAGCACGGACAGGGTTCGGAGAGAGACGCGCAGCCACCGGATGAGAGACCGGAGCACACGCCTGCCTCCAGGGGGAGCTGCATCAGAGCATTTATACGCAAACTCCTAGACTCTATGTGAGTGAGAGAAATACACATAGGAAACATACATTTCCAACATGTAAGACTATGGTATTTTTGACAGAAAATATAGTTCTATCCAATACCACCAGAAAATTCTTATAGAATTATCCATGAAAACTAAAGTAAAGTCTATTATTTTATTTATTTATTTTCTGGGCATAATTACTCAGACTTTTAAAGTCTCTTTATTTCTTGAAAATACAAGGGAAAAAATTAGCTTACAAAATGTATTTTTAAGGCTTTCTAAGTATGAAAAATGTTTAAGAAAATAATTAATTGTAACTATCAATTTTTTAAAATAATATTATTTCAAAATAATGTTTGAGATCGATGTTATTTTATTGACTACAGTAAAAAATAAAATTTAAAACCAAATCTCCATATATATTTTGGAGGAAATAATATACCAAACTGCTTAACACTTAGTATTTTTTTAAAACATGTTTTAAAAGTGAAAGCCGTAATATTGTGATGTATTATTACAGTTTTAGACATTTTCTTCTATTTTATTATATTTGGAATGTAATTTATTTATATGATGGCAAATCTGAATTTTCAGCATCATCACTCCAGTCTTCAGTGTCACATGGTCCTTCAGAAATCATTCTAATATGCTGACTTGGTGCTCAAAACATTTCTTATTATCAGTGTGGAAACAGTGAAACATTCTTTAGGATTCTTTGATGAATCGAGTGTTCAAAAGAACAGCATTTATTTTTTATTATAAAAGTATTAATTTCTTGTGACCTCAAATGTGTATATATAACAATAGTGGGTAAAACTGATGTTTTACTTGCATTTGAAACTTGGGAGTTAATTTTCGGTCCTGCTTGTTCAACATTCAGCTTCATTTTCATGCATGAATGTTCCCCTGCCTCATATTTTGTGTTTGCATTCATTGTGTGTGTGTTGGCCCCTTTAGATGCAAACATGGACCCAGGCATAGATGTTGCAAACACTATCAAGACAACTGCATCTCCTACTGTGTTAAAGTAAGCGTCTGAGACCTCCTAACTTGCCATCTTTCAAACCACTCATGTTTGTTCTGTGCATTTGTTTGAATGTGAGAGAGCGAATGTGAAAGCATAAACGTGTTGCGATTTTCTGGGTTAAAGGCTCTGTCGATATAGCAGTGCCCTTTGCTCACTATCTGACAGCTGACGTGAAGTTGCGAGATGTTTTCTGGAGAGCAGCTTCTGAGATGCTTTGTGTTTTTTGAAGGGTTTCATCCGAATGTTCAGCGTGGGTTACCTCATTCAGTGCTGTTTGAAGGTTCCATCAGCATTCAGACAGGCCTTTACAAAACCCTCTCGACTGCTCTGGCTGCTCTACAACAAAGAGAACTTCCAGCTAGGAGCTTTCTTGGGATCTTTTGTCAGTATATACAAGGTACTTCATCTCCACTAATATCCAGTGCTGTTTTTTTCTATGAGACAGCAAATTTCTCTGCAGCTTTTAGGGGGGTTTGTTTTCTTCACCTTTCTCAGTAACTTTTTTTTTTTCAGTTGTGAATTTTCTCTCTCTCCAACTCACTTCTATTTTATGAAAGGGCACAAGCTGTTTACTGAGATGGATGCGTAACCTGGACGACGAGCTCCATGCTATCATAGCAGGTAAAGGTATTTTGAACCCTTTTCCCTTTGCACAGTCATTAGTTTCTCATCTCACCTTTTTCTCCATTTATCTTTTCAGGTTTTCTTGCTGGCACCTCAATGTTCTTTTACAAGAGCACCACCATCTCCATGTACCTCTTCTCCAAACTAGTGGAGGTAGCGATTCTCTGGCTTTTTAGTGAATTTGTTTTTTATTTTTTTTTTTTTTAATAAGTAGGGCTTGCTTCTCAATGACTTCTCTGGTGTCTCAGAGAATTGTGAATAGACAGAATTTATAGGGTTACCCAAAAATTAAAATTCTTGAATCAATACTTATAATTTGAAAACCATGTTATTTTAATTCAAGCTGCTCATCTTCATATAATAAGATTAGACCTGTGAAGATGCAAAACTGGCAAAAAGCACCAGAAGTAATGTATTTATATATAAAAACACACACGTGTCGTGTATATATAAACAATATGTAAAAAAATAAAAGAATAATCATGAAAAAGAGTGAAAGAGAGCTTTATGATAATTTATGTAAATTACCATAAAAGCATTATGCATATTAAATTAAAAGAATTGAAGCTGTATTTTGACTACCTCAAAAGCTATATAATAGGTTCCTTTAAAACATAATATTAATAATAATAATAATAGAAATGCTTTAAAGATTGTAAATTCCTATATATATATATATATATATATATATATATATATATTTGTTCTTTTGTGGTCAGTAAATTACCATAAAATCCTTGTATATTAAATATGATTCATAAACAAGCACGGGAAAAAAAACGAATTATATTTTTATACTACTCATATGAAGGTTCAATAAATATTCTGATTTCAAAATGAATTTCTATATGGGTTGCAATATAAAATGTCTATACATAATATATTTGTACATATAGTCTACTAATAATCTATTCACTGTCTTTTTAGACATTGTATTTCAAAGGGATCGAGGCAGGCAAGTTTCCGTACTTCTCTGAGGCTGACACAGTAATCTATGCCATCTCCACTGCCATCTGTTTTCAAGCGGTAAGTTTAAAATGTTTTTAAAAGCACCTTCTGCATAACCAAGCACACTTTTACACCAAGAGAAAATACAAAGCACATTAAAATACAGAAGCTGTTTGTGCCAGTGTGACTTATTGATGACTCAGTCATGAACTGAATGAGAATCATGCCAAGTGTGTTTTTAATTTAACGAAAGACAGCAATTTTAAGTGCACTTTAAAAGCCAAACAAAATAAGTTTGTCAGGTTTTAAATGATAAGGAATAGTTTTGCTGTGTGAACATGATAGAAACATGCCCATAGTTGCATGTTTTTGTTTAATATGTCCTGGGTGGATCTTATCAGGCGGTTATGGAAGTGCAAAATCTGAGACCATCGTACTGGAAGTTTCTACTGCGGTTGACGAAGGGCAGGTGTGTATTAGTGGAAATTATGATTAATTATGATCTCATTATGCATATGAATTCTTGAACACATCAAGTTATGGATTCCTCTGTCCAGGTTTGCTCTGATGAACAGAAAAGTGCTCGATGTTTTCGGGACCGAGGCTTCCAAACACTTTGGTGACTTCACGCCTAAACTTGACCCCAGATATGTGCTGTGTCCCATCGACATGGACGTGCAGCTGGGCTGACAGGCCCGTGGGTATCTGCGAGATGTCTTCACAGAGACCAACCATGACACGAAGGCACGAAAAGCTCTTGCACACGATCTCTCTCTCTCTCTCTCTTAAATTCTCTCGCCCTGGCGCTCTATGTCATTAAATGTGAAGTGAAAGTGTGAAGGCAGTTATGTTTACGTTGATGTGGATCTGAAACATTTTGCAATGTAATTACCACAGGCAAGATGTGACCTCTTTGTACGCACAATATCAGCATCGGTTTGTCTGAAGATGATTTGAAGTTCATAGGATAATGGTTGCTTATTGGATTTTCAAGGACAGAGTGACAGAGCAGGAATGTGTTCATGTTAACTCAGCAATTTCTGGACTGCTTAGGATGTTTTTTTTTCTTCTTTTTTTTTTATCTAAGTAGGAATGTACAGCGGCAGTTGTTTACAGCACAGTTAGCCACCTCAGAAGGTGATGCTGGATTATTTTTGGACATTGTCATTCAAATCCTACCAAAAATGATCAAATCAGTAATTAACTGTCTGCTATAGTCAGGATATGCGGGTTAAGCCATGTAAAAAGACCTTACTGACATCAGGGTTGTGTATGATCTCTTCTTTGCCTTTAGGAATATATTGAGACCTTCTCTTAAGTACAGGTTTTATGGAAAGTTATTAGTACAGAACTTAACATTTATTACCCACCTTTTATTGCAGATTTAATAGTCACAGATATTGTTTCAGGAGAGAAAAGCAGATTAAAACTCATCCTAATGGACTTTCACCTTCACTTTCAGTAGCAGAGCATTTTTTTTTTTTAATTAGCAATAATAATATAGAGTAAAATCTGACAATATAATAGAAGTATTGCTGTGTATTTGAAATGTAATTTATGTAAAAAGAAAGAAAGCCTTATGTCTTTGATGTTTGTATAATGCAAAAGCTTTATATTAAACAAATTCTGACGACATAATCTTCTAAGAGTGTTTTATTTAATTACATCTTCTGTTATGACAATCTAGTTGTGACCTATTTTTTAAATATATATATGTGTATATATATATATAATTTATTTTTTTGTACAAAATGTTGACATGTCCCTCCTAAATTTTGTTTTGGAGTGAATTGATAGTTTGACAGATATTTTGATGAGTGCTACATTGCAAAAGTAACTGATTCGTGTAAACATCCACTGGAGGGCGATGTTATACTGCTTTAAATCGCAGGTCATCCAGTATTTCAATCCATCAATTCTCTTAATAGTGCACAAACATTAAGTGTGTTTATTTTTTATGTAAACAGAACTTAAAATAGCAGTATCTTTATTTCTTGTAGTAGCCTACACATGCATTTGACTGTGTGCATGCTTAATACTGAATCTTTGTTTATATGCAAACAAAAATAGACTTTAAAAAAAAAAAAACATTTTCATTGTGTCCTAATTTATATGGCCTTTGAGGACTAAATTCTGTAAGTTTCTACCGAGGAGAGGTTTTTGTCATTGTTGACCTTAGTATTCAGTTCACACGATCCTGACGCAGCACAAACGGTCTGCGAAATTGTTACAAATGGCATTGTCTTGTCCTCTCACTTTCTCATTGTCTTCGTCTACAGAGAAGCCTTTGTGTGAGATGTTTCTCAGACTTTACCTTTCTGTCCAGTCTCCGTCCCTCTGAGAGACTCAGTGTGATATAGACTCATGTCTAGTCCTGAGAGAGGATCTGCTCATGTCTGCGTACAAGAGAGTGAACAATGATTCATTCGAACTGGCAGAGAAGTGAAAACTCAGAGCTGCCCAAGAAAAGATACTTGACCTCCAAAGTACATTTATTCGTTTGCCAGACTTTTATCCAAAAGTGAAACTCTCAGTGAATTCAAAGTGCACATTTTATCAGTGTGTGTTTTGGAATCGATCCCGTGACCTTGACATTGCTGACGTCATGCGTATCAGATGAGTTAGATATAGAAATAAAATTGCATTCTTTGAGAAATGAATAGCATTTCCAACTCCGTTCTAATGATGGAAAACGGAGTAGAATTAAATGTGAGATGCTTTTAAGACTGTCCTTGCTGCATCTCCAAGGAGAAATATTACTTTGATATCTGAAAACTCGTGATGATTCTCATTATTAGTTATTTTTTAACCCCAGAAACTGCTGGTGTGGACAGACTTCATCTGAAGGACAGGTAGGCTATCCAGATATCCGTTTGTTGTTGTTGTTGTTGTTTTAAGTTAAAGGAATAAATAAAACGTATGATTTATAATCAATTTGGGAATTGTAAACAATTTAAACTATTTTTCAAATGACATTTGTAGGCCTATATTAAAATACGAGAGTGAATGTGCAGAATAAGAATAAGCGGAAAATGTTTCTTGTCTTGTCACATTCAGTTATGAATTAGCCTTCCGGAATAACGCAAATGAAGCCTGTGTTTTCAATTCAAAACGGCGACATTTGAAAAAATGTCCAGTAATTTGCATCACATGATATAACTGCTGGTCGTTTTACATTTCTATCATAAAACAGTGGTCAAATATTAGCTACTGTCATCTTACCTCATCATTCACATGGCAAAAACTAAAGTCCGCCATTTTGTGATTTGATTGGCCATCCCAGTCACTTTGACATTAATGAGCACCTCTGAGACAGCTAGAGCAGCTTAAATATGTAACTTTTAAAACGTTTTATCATCCTAACAACAAACAGAGCAGCATCAATATCATTAATAATAAGCAACAATTTGCCCATTTCTAATTATTGGAAAGGACCCATCCCCCTCAGAGTCTATTGTGGTCTAATTTCATCTAATGGTAGAACCGTCTTTAATTGTGCCAGTATTTTTACAATGACCTTCAGCTTGTATCACGTGGTAGATGTAGCAAACTTTCTCTTGATCCACGTCCTTCATGCTGAGATTTCCCACAGGGCCTTTAAAAATAACCGGTTGATCTAGAAGTTTCGGTGAGCATTTTTCAGGTGCTGGCCAATCAATCATTTTCAGCTGTCTCCATGGCAACTGAATCTCATCAAACAGTGTGAAGTACCTCCAAAGAGGATGAGAGTGTGAAAGTGCAGCCAGAGTGTGTATTTATTGAAAATCATCTCCATACTGTACGTGCAGCAGCCGAGCATTACTCAAAATGTGCAGAAGCTGCGACGTTTCACCTTACAAGGTTACTAGGAGCGCTGCAAACTCTCTTTGTCTCAGTTCCCGTGTTGTCTCTCTTCTTCACACTTGTCTGGGACCCGATCCAGATGAATCGAACCCAGGTGCAATGTCAAGCTGTCATGTTTGTTAGAAACCGGTAAGAGGTGTGTGTGTGTGTGAGTGTGTGGTTAGCCTCAGATGCACACCTAATCATGGCATGTCCTTTCTTGCCTCTGCCTCCAGGTTGTCAGGATCCATGACAGAATGAGGCCACACAAACGCTCTGATCAAAGTGATGAGGTTATGTCTGCTTGCTGTTGTATTGATGTCGGTGAAGTCGTCTTGTGTTGTCGCTACACTTTGGATTGATTTGGCTTGAGAATATTTCACCTGCTATTACCGTCGCAGTAGACCGTATTGAGTGGCCTGGCTGACCTGCAGGGATTTTAATATATGGACCGCCACACAAAATCTATAATAAAATCTAATCTACTTAAGCCTATTTTAACACATTTATTATATGAGACCCGGGATGTTAATGAGTCTGGCAGGTATCGAGTGAGGAATACTCCAGGCAGACTGTTGAGAAGATTAATACTACTCACCACATTCATTAACTCATAATCCCTTGCTCATCTAAAGTCTGTTTTGTAAAAAGTAATGGGACATTTTGCATTGCAGCTTATTTGATTTTTAAATCACACACACAGAGGAAAGCCAATGTTATTATACAGTGGCCCCTAGAAGTATTTGGACCTTAAAATGTATATATATTTATATATAATTTAAAATAACCAAACCAAATGGCATTTATTTTAAAGAAAGCTGGCACAAGTTTGGAAGCAAAAAAAGAGAGATATTTTGTTAGGCATTAAGGTATTTTAAGAAGTATATAGAGTATATTGTTTATGATTAAAAAAACAACTGTATGGACACTTTCATGCTTTCAAACATTAGTGGATTTCTGACCTTCCTGCAATTGCTAATTTTCATCTCACAATTCAGACTTTTCTTCTCAGAATTGCGAGTTTGTACCTTACAATTCTGAAGTCGCAATTCTGAGAAAAAAAGTTAGCATTGTGAGAAAAATGTCTCTCAACTGTGAGATACAAACTCAGAAATTGCTAGGTATAAATTCAGGATTGCATAAATGAATTGTGAGATTCAACGTCGCAATTAGCCTTCATTTTTCATTTTACTATCCAGTTGCAGAAACAAGCTTCCATACATTACACAGCTACTTTTAACCCTCACTCCGGTTGATTTTAATGTTACAGTTACCCTCTCAATTTGATTTTTTTTGTTGTTTAAATATATTTATTGACCATTTTCAAATTTAAAAAACACTTTTAGCTTTTAGTATCTCTTATGAAGCTGCAAAATTTGAGAAAAATATTGTGAATGAATCAAAAGCCAAATGCTTTCAATCACTGCTCACCTCGTCACTACTAAATATTCGATCAGCCCTCCGTAGCTTGTTCATCTCAGAGACTTCCAAATTCATTCTTTCTCTCTTTTAATTACACTCTCTTTCTATTAGACATGTCTGGAGGGCAAGGCCCAAGAGTGCCAAACAGAACAGAACGGGACACATTATGTCCTCTCTCATTCACTGGTGTTCTGTCTAATTACAGGAAAGTGCTGATTACTACACCTCTGCTCTATATGCAGAATCCACTAAACCTAAACTGCAGACGGTTCTTGTTTCTCTCATAACCGTTTGGATGCAGACTGAGTCAAGTCATTTTATCTGTCTTCTGATCCCTCAGCGACCTAAACGGAGTTAAATATTACACATTTCCGCTGTATGGACCTCATAAACCTGCAACATAACCATAAAATCTAGGACAGAATGTCACCCCCACTGACTTTGTCTGGTGCCATGGAGTGGATGAAGAGGCCAAGGCAGACAGGAATGAGCTTATTGGAGCCAGTGAGTCACTAGAGCAGCCAATATAGGGCGTTATCTCTGGCCATGACACTGTTATTGTGTTTTGTGGAAAAAGCTGCTCTTTTCTTGGTCACTTGGGTCTGACTGTAGTCTCACTGTCTCAGGTTCACAATTATGGGCGCTAGGCTGGTTTTGCTGCAGGACCTGGATTTTACACTGGACATTAAATGGTGGCAACAGAGTACAAAAATTGTTTATCACACAAAGGTTAACAAAAATATCCTTTAAATCAAACATTTTGTTCATTTATATGGATCCAGAAATATGAGCCTTTTAATTAACCATGCATTATGTAAAAACAAAGCAAAAGCTATCATAGCCTGTGCAAATCAATGGGATATTTGTTGATGTGGCTTCATTTTTTAGTCAAAAATGTAAATATGATTATATATAAAATATAAAATAATTAAAATAAAATACAATCAATGTAAAAATATTATTGTATTTTTATTTTATTTTATTTTAATTTTGTTTTATTTTATTTTAATTAATGAATTAATTAAATTAAATGTAATTAATTTAATTAATGAATGTTTTCCAGAACACATCAGTGGTCCGCCAGGCAGTGTTATTTTAGTATTATTAATGCTATGGTATTTGTTAATATTTTGAATTGGCTTTTATTTTTATTTTTCATATTGATTTATTTTGTTTTAGTATTTTTTTATTTTATTTTATTTTTTTATTCATTTAATTTTTCAAATTTGTATTTAGCTTTAATTCATATTTATTTGAGTCTTAGTAAGTTTAGTACTTAACTTTATTTCAGTTTTATTTTAGTTTTCAATATATTCATTATTTATTTAATATATTTATTTAGTTGCCAATTGTCATTTAAGTTTTTACACTTTCTATTCTATTCTATTCTATTCTATTCTATTCTATTCCATTCGATTCTATTCTATTCTATTAATGAAAATAATTTTTAGTTAACAAAAACAATGCCACCAGGTTTAGATAATTTTATTCTTTCAGGTTGCAGTTTATATAGCAAGTTCAGTTTTATTATTTTATTTTATTTTTTTACTACAGACATTCTTCCCTTAATCTAGTACTACATGCAGCAGACTGGCCTCAGAGCTGTTGTAATTCTCAACAGGCAGTCTATATTGGACAGATGTGCTCTCTGAGCTCTGACTGTGTGTGCAGGCATACTGTACCATCTGTACCTCATTTAACATGAATCTATATTCTATATTGAGCACTGGCTGCTCTTGTTTCACTCTAGTCCGTTGAGAGTCCACTCTGGGGTCTATTTCAAATGTCCCACTTATTGATGGAAGGAGGTGTGCTAGTCTTGCCTAAAGGAAATGACAGACCTGTCGTTTGAAGAAAACGGCACACAATAGAGATCCCTGCAACTTTGTTGGACTGAAAATGATCAATGAGATTCAAAATATGAAGCTCGACAATATGAATGCATCATTTTGAAACCAAATCTGTCTTTTTTCCGAACTAACAAAGGATATATAATCCTTGAAGTATATTTTGAAAGGCTTACCTAACATTGATAGATCTCATTCAGGAAAACAGAGGCATGTCACACACTTCAGCAATAAAGATTTTGGTCTTCAATCAAGTCCTGTGCTCTGAGCGCTTGACTGATGTCACCACACATCCTCCAGTGCTGCACTATAAGTGTTAGCAGCGTGTTTTGACTGACATACATTTAGAGGGCTGTCAAACGCCTGTCACTTCAGACAGCAGACAGGAAGTGTGTTCATTGTTTCCTGAAATACTCCTGAGAGTTGATCCAATAACAGACACAACCTGCATCATGACTCCATTCATTTCCTCCTCATCTCTAAACAGAAAATTAAACTACAGTCATTTACGCAATAGGAGTGACTCACCAACTTTATGAGAAGATTGACACTTTGACACATTTGGAGATTGTACAACTAGATTTATAGATTTTCTGAAAAAATTACAAATGACTCGAGTTGAACTCCATTCCGCGATGGTTTGTGGTTGGTTGCCAGGGTGTTGCAGTGGTTGCTAGGGCTTTTAGGTTACTAGGATGTTCTGGGTGGATTCTAGGGTTGCTATGTAGTTGTTAGGGTGTTGTGAGTGGTTGCTATGCGGTTGCTAGGGTGTTGTGAGTCACTGCTGGGATGGCTATAAGTTTGCTAGGGTGTTCTGAGATGGTTCTAGAGTCACTATGTGGTTGCTAATGTGTTGTGGGTGGATGCCAGGGTTGCTATTCAGTTTCCAGGGTATTCTAGGTGGTTGCTAAGGTTTCTGTGTGGAGATGTTTTGGGTGGATGCTTGGGTTATGTGGTTGCTAAGGTATTCTAAGTGGTTTCTAGGGTCACTATCCGGTTACTAAGGTGTTGTGGTCGAATGCTAGTGTTGTTATGTGGGTGCTAGGGTGTTCTAAGTGGTTGCCAGGGTTGCTCTTAGGTTTGTAGGACATTCTGGGTTGATTCTATAGTTCCTATGCAGTTGTTAGGGTGGTGTGAGTGGTTAGGGTGTTCTGTGTGGTTGCTAGGGTTTATATATGGTTGTTCTGAGTGGGTTCTAGAGTCGCTATGTGGTTGCTAATGTGTTGTGGTCCAATGCTAGGGGTTGTAATGCAGTTGCTAGGGTGTTTTGAGAGGGTTCTAGAGTCGTTATGTGGTTGCTAATTTGTTGTGGGTGGATGCCAGGGTTGCTATGCATTTTCTAGGGTGTTCTGGGTGGTTGCTAAGGTTTCTGTTTGAAGATGTTTGGGCTGATACTAGGATTGTTATGCGGTCGCTAGGGTGTTCTAAGTGGTTGCTAAGATGTTCCTGGTGGATTCTGAGGTTACTATGCAGTTGTTAGGGTGTTGTGAGTGGTTGCCAGGGTTGCTATGCGGTTGCTAGGATGTTCTGGGTGGATTCTAGGCTTGTCATGCAGCTGCCAGGGTGGTTGGTTGCTCTGAGTGGATTCTAGAGTCGCTATGTGGTTGCTAAGGTGTTGTGTTCTAAGTGGTTACTAGGGTTGCTAGGATGTTCTGGGTGGATTCTATGGTTACTATACGGTTGTTAAGGTGTTGTGAGTGGCTGCTAAGGTTTCTGTACCGTTGCTAGGGTTGCAAAGTGGTTGCTAGGTGGTTGCTTACTGAGTCAAGTAAAAGAAGATTATATAATTAATTAATTAATGTTAGTTATCAGAAAATGCTGTTAATGACCCTGATAATGGCTTTACAATGGAAGTCTAAGTTGAATGAACAAATCTCTTTAAAAAGCATTTTAAAGCCATCAGCCCTGCTCACATCCACCCACTAACTAGGTTAATGTGTTTTTCTTGCTAATACCAGTCAAAGCGATTAACTACTACAGAGAAACGGTCTGAGAAAAGAAGAGGATGGGCATCATAATAGACAATATCTGGCTCTTCTTAAACACCTAAACCCACACAGCTCTCATATATCTGGATAGCCAAGTGTTATGAAGTTCAGAGATCAAAGCATCTGTTTAAAAGTAAATGAGCTCTTGTGTCATTTTGTCCGACAAACAAATCAGACAGGAGAGTAGATTAACATGGGTGGACTTGAAAAATGGTGTGTATTGACATCTTTCTGCGGTTGAAAGAAAATACATTCTGATCTTCATTCATGTTTATTTTATACTTTAAGTAAATATGAAAAGATGATCGGTTTACGTGTGCCGCTTGAACCGAAGAGTTACAGCGATCTGTCACGACACATTACATTAGAGCCACAAGATGATATTTATTGTGAGAGAACATGATGTGTGGCGTGAGAGCAGCATGGCTTGTCGGACAGAGCAACAGTAACTAAGGAGGGCGGGTTTTTGCGAAGGGTCTGTATAGAGGACTGTATACTGCACAGTATACTACTGACTATTCTTTAAAAATAGTTTGCGTTGTGATAAAATGATCAAATTGTAGTATGCTACATTGCTGTCACATGAACATTGTGTTTAAGTCATTGAGTAGTGTCAAGATATATCATATGCATTATCATGATTATTATGGTTGTTCTTTATTTGTAAAACAGTTTGTATAAAAATGTAATTTTTGGCAGTATGAACAAATAATAAATCAATGAGATTGACATTGGTTCATTTAGATTGCATTGTGGGTTTTAGTATTCCATGCGATATTCAGATTTGAGCAAATGTGCAAGGTCATCCAAGTTTTGCATGCATATAGAACCTGTAGTGCATAGTGCACTGCATACTGCAAAAATAGTGTGTGATGGAATGCTATTCTAAATATGATATGTTTCTATAGTTTCTCACACACAAAGCTTCTCTGTCCATGAAACCTCCTGTGAAACGGTCTATTTTCTCACATTTGGTGTGACACTGACTGATAAGATCGGGACACGAGATGAACTACAGTTGTATGTGTTCTCTTTCTGTTAGTTTTAATCTTTTACCTATCTTTATCTATCTGTCTGTCAACATTTTTCCTCTCACCGTGAGTCTGCCTGTGTGCCTACAGGGTTTGAATTGCACTACTGACTACCAGATGGATGGCACTCCAGATATAAATGTACTTCAAGAAGTGAGAAAGACATTTCAGAAACTGCAGTGTCCATGCACATACTGCCATTTTTAAAGACAAGATATCTCTATTTTTACACACATTTGTGTATGTATATATATATATATATATATATATATATATATATATATAATGATATTATTAATAATATGTAATAAAATAATGTATTAATATTATTATTGTTTTATATTTTAACATATTTTGTTTAATAATAAGAACAATAATAATTATAATTGTTGTTGTTTCATGGTCATTTTTATATGCAAGATATTTGATTAGATGCATTTTTCTTATTATTATTACATTTATTATTATATGTAAGATATATCTACAGTATATGTGCATGCATTTATTGCATATAATAATAGTAATAAGTATTATTATATATTATATATTTCTACAGCATGTTTTAACACATACAGTATTTTGTTTATTATTATTATTATTATTATTATTACTGTTGTTGGAATCATTGTTATTGTTACCTTTTTTTTTCTCAAGAATTGTGAAAGATGTTTTTGTGAATATGCAATATTTATTCAGGATTTTCCCTGTATCTGCCCATATGTCTTTTTATGCAGAGAACAGAGCAATATTTAATTCATGTTTATTTTAGCACAAACCATAGCAGTGCATTATTTTTTTGGATGTATCATGGCAGTACCATCACAATCCTTGAAGTGCCTTTGAGTACAGCATGTCTTATACACGGTTTTGCCACAGTATGGGGAAAAGTAATGAGAAAGAAAGGGTGATTTCTATCTCTATAAGTCTGAACAATGCAAAGTATGTGAGTGGGAGGATGTTTATGTGTGCTCATCTCCATCTAACCGTTTGGGTGTGTGTGTGTGTGAGTGAATGTTGCTCTATATGAGAGAGATTCAGAGGCTGTGTGGGTGTCTGTGTGTGGGATGCTCTCTCCTGCAAAGCTAATGTGAAGTGTTCAGAGAGCTCAAGAGAAGCGCATAGAGCTTTTAATAAACATAGGTAGCCATGCAAATGTCCACTCCCCCATAAACTCCGCATTTAAAGCTCCTCTATTCTATTTCAATAGCTCCACCCGAATGCCAATTATGTCATTAAGCATCTTGTTTGATCTAAAAACATCCTGCGCAGGATGTGCAAAATTTCACCCTTCCAACTCGATTTTCTGCTTTCATCTTTATCTCTGCGCATCTGCGAGAGTTGCAGAAATCGACAAAGGCACGGGGATGTTTCAGCAAATTAATTCGGCTGTTTAATTAGCCTGTTTTTGATGAAGCGCTGAGGAGGAATCTGCAGCTGGTATCTGTCACAGTTAGAGAGGAGTAACACACCCTCACTCCCTCCATCACATTCACTCGTTTCCTCTCACCCACAATCCTTCTCATTCGCTCACTCGCTGGAATCCGAGACTTATAACGAGCAGTCTGCCTCCAAAGCTAGTTCCTGTGCATAAATTATTTTAGCATGATATTCTGCTGTTGAAATCACTGTAACAACGAAAGGAACTATTTTAGGCAGGCAAAATGTTTGGACAGGACTTCAAATGTCACGTTTTACGACTTAAACAGTGCATTTATTATTATTGCCTATTTAGAATAAAATGACTTCTTTAGTAGCATTACCTTGAAAAGGTATTTTCATTTTCAACTGTCAAGTTAGATTTGCACACTTACATCATGGAGACATCTATTTGACGTGCATTTAGCTACATCTGCAAGACGTATTTTTTAGTGTTTGCTCATCTGCATTAGGCCTAGGCTACGTCTATAGGACGTTTCCTATCAGATGTCAAATAAATGTCTATTATATGTCTTTAAGATGTTTATGATTTAGAATGTATGTAAAACTGACATCTTACAGACATCTGTCAGATTTTTGTAAACAGCAAGACATCTTGCAGACGTACGTGTGATAGCTATAGCCTGTAACACCATAAGATCCCAGCGACAAGCAACTTGTTAAGCAGTTGATAAGTACAAAATCTAATTTGTAAATATTAAACAATTTTAACATTATTAAAAAAATGTGACTGAGTTACTTAACCAATAGCTACACCTGATTCACACTGTTTTTTGAGTCTGAATGGGATTTGGAGCCTCACGATTTAGGCATATTGTCATACTCAATTACAATTACGTTATTTAAGTGAGGCTTGATTCAGTCTCATTTTGTGTTCATAACGCAAAAATACTAGTCTACTAATGCAACAACGAATGAAATGCTTTGCGTAAAGGCTTCTGAATTAATCTTTTTGGTTTATAAATTAAAACATTAGAGTCATCTGAATGACTCAAAATCCCCTCCATTAACAACCAACCCCAACTCCCCTGTTATGCTCCCTTGTGCAAAGAGAAATTTTTGACATATGAGTTGTTATAACTTCAGAACACTAAACTGTCCAAAAACTAATCAAATAGGATCAATTCACAGAATTTATTTTTTCTTCTTCCTCATTTTTTTTATTTTTTGTAGGCTTAGCATGTGCCCAGCCACTGCAGCCAGTCAGGGTGACCTTGTTCCAGGACATTTTTTTCAGGAGTTTTACTTTCAGAATAACTGCATCACCGTGACTAACAGCCCAAATAACAGCAACCAAATAACTCACCAGTTTGGAGAGAAAAACGACATGTTTAGAATATCTCAGGCTAGTTTGAGTCATTGAGAATAACAGTACCTTACTTTTCATCTCTCTCTCTCTTCTTCCTCAAGCTCTTATGTGCAGAGCAATGGCACTCATATGACTATGAGCAGGCGGCAGGACTATGCGTTTTTCCAGCAACCTGTCATAGTGAAATTAATTCCTGCGAGAAAAGCAGATGCAGTCATGCAGTCCATTAGTAGGACACGGAGGTTCTCATATCACTGTTGTCCTCATCCATGAACATCTTGTGCAGCACAAACACACTAGAATCCTCGTTCTGAATGCATGTTTTTAAACTAAAAAAAGTGAGTGCTAGGCACATTATTAATGAAATCAATGTGTTCTAAGTATTGCTGTCAAACGATTAATCGCGATTAATCACATCCAAAATATATATATTTTTTACATAATATATGTGTGTACTGTGTGTATTTATTATGTATATATAAATACACACACACACAATCAAGTTTTGAAAATATTTACATGTATATATTTATATTAATATAATTAATATTATATATAAATATATTTAATATATAAACCTAACCTATTTTTCTTAAATATATATATGCATGTGTATGTATTAATATACTGTATACATAATAAATATACACAGTACACACACAGATATTATGTAAACAAAAACTTTTACTTTGGATGCGATTAATCGCGATTAATCATTTGACAGCACTAGTTCTAAGTGAATTCTCTGAATTTTGGGCATCTATAAGTGTTTCAGCAGAGCAGATTTCCAGGAACCTGGTATGAAGTGCCTCCTCGTGCTCTATAAGAAATCAAAACACAAAGGTGTAGCCTGCAGAGGCAAACAAAAAAGTGTCATGCAGTTGTCATGGTGATAACAGAGTTGAATATAGTTGTGGAAAGAACTACAAGGCTGTAATTTGTCTAACCTTCCCACAGCCCGTTATTCCACCCGAGAGATCACGTTTATGTTGTTATACACCCATTTAAATATAATTGGTGATGATAACTGTTATGTTAGTAGTGCTAATCCTGCAAGAATGAAGTCAGTCAACAAAACAAAGGATTTTATTTTATTCAGCTACTCTAAATGTACACTTTATATGCACATTTTTCATTGTATATTTGCCATAGCATAAAAAAATTTCTTTGTTACATTATATTGCAAAACCTTACAAAACAAAACAGACTTTCATATTTCAAAGCGTTTCTTTATACCTCGACAACATCTTGATGAAATAGCTCACGGATACATATTCAACGATACAATACAATCTCATAACACAACACCTCCCACACAGACAAATAATATACGAGAATAAAACTCAGTGTTTGCAGCAGGTGCAGATGGATATGGGAAGGCAGTAGATCAATATACACATTAAAGGATTTGAATAAAGCACATGGTGATGTAGGGAATCATGGGAGATTTATATAATGTCAATGAGTCATACAGTGAATCACTGCAAAGGAGATGTGAGATGCAGAGAGTGAAATAGGAGGGAAAAAAGGGATGAGATGGAAGGATGGCAGTAGATAAGAAGGGCCAGGATGTTCAAGGAGACAGAGCGGATGAGGGAAGAGGTTGCCAGCTCTTTTTTTTGTAGTTTGAGAAATCTATTTTGTGCAAACAATTAAGAGACGTTTAACTTTAATTATAAATATGTGTTATTGCAGAATGCATGTTCATATCCTGTAAATTAAAACCATAACAAAGATACATTTTTATGCATGACAGTCCTTTAACACTGTCAATATGGTAAAATATGCATACTACAGAATATCATAGTAAACTGGTTTTAATTCTGGTTAAATGCCCTGTCCATTGGTTGTTGATTGGATGAAGGCAGACTGAATATTTAAATGAAACATTTGCATGGATGAATTGTTCATAATAAGATTATTATCAACAATTCATAATAATGTGCATTTAGAAAATATGTGAATTTTCATGGCAACTTTCACAAAATTAAAAATGAATTTATTTAAAAATTAAAAAACAGCTTTTAAAACAAACTGCTGTCTCTTATGAGTAAACCAAAGCAAAATATTGATGACTCATCCTGAATGACACTGATTTTTGTCCAATCAAATGCTCTCTAGAGTGAATATTCCCCTCCCACTAATACTACCTGCCACCAATTAGCAAGTAGCAAATCATGGTTTGTGAAGAAACTTAAGCATAAACTTAAGTGTTTATGCCTGTTTCAAAAGTGAAAATGCATAACCCAAACGCAACACATCTTTAAAATTTTTAGTGACATTAGATCAGGAATATAGCTGAAATGCAGAAGCAAATCACTTCTGAAAGTGTCTTGACATGGGTGTTGCACATTAAAGACAGTCAAAAAAGTATAATGTTATTTTTCATATAACACTGGAGTTATTAAAACTCAGTCCACCAGAACCAGAAATAATAACTATATTTTGATGTACATACTGATAAAACCTTTCTGTTTCTGAAAACATAATCAGCTGTCTGTGTCTGTCAGAAAGAAGTTCTAATCTCTCACCTTGTTCAGTCAAGCATGCCAGTCCAGAACTCCCCAGGTTTTGTTAGACATAAATAACACAAAAAGACCAAAAAAACGAAAAGTGCAGCTTCAAACATAAATACATTTACTCTGTGTGCAAGCTCAAAATGTCTGTAGTTTAATGCTGTAACTAACGGACAGATCTCTGTGGTGGTTGCGGCTCATCAATGGTTGACCATAGTGCTGGAATCAGAGGGATGAGGGTGTGAAGGTCATCCTCTTCAGTCCAAGGACCACCAATACTGCTGCCACCTTCTCTCAGGGTTTGAAACATGCAGAACAGGTCATTTCTTTATCAGAGTGGAGCTGAGGAGAGATGGTATCTGGAACCACTGATTTCAAGATATCATTCTCACTGGCAATTATGTGTTTCACAAGGAAGTTGGCAGCTTCATTAATATTGACGTTTTCCTAAAATTCAGAGAGAAAGAACATACATTAAACATTTTTTAGACAACCAGGTTTCAGATAGTTTGATTTGATCATTTGGAAATAAGACGCCATTGAACTTGACCTGTGAACAGTAATGAATTATTAAAACCATAAAAATGCTACTAGATGGAGGTTAATTTAAGTCTGATTGGACTCTTCATTAAGGATGAATGGATAGAGGTGCTGAAATAAATAAATAAATCCCTTTGAAACCTCTCTATTGGATTTAATGAGACCGTCCCAATGTACCAACAGTCCATTCTCCCGTTCTCCATTAGCAACTGCTCTGCATGTGAGTGGCAGGTCTAATTAGCATGCAAATATTAATAACCTTCAATCAGAAGCTTTAATCAAGCACTAAAGGCTCTGACAATACAAGTTCTGTCAAAAGATATTTATTAGACCGCTGTCAGTGGGATAGAAAAGCCATTTTATTATACATATAAGTGGTCCTTGCTAGTGGTAGCTACCATGTTGAGATCACACGACTAACAAAATAATCTTGTAACTCTCCCAACACTTTTAGCTGCGGAACAAATTTATTACATTTGTTAGATATACAATAGGTGTCAGTTTAAAATCTAAGATCTCTGTTGAATCAGTCAGTGAAATCCATGGTATTTACTATAAATTATTACTATATTTACATACCAAGGAATTTACACGGCACTCCAAATAATACAAGTGTGCATAAAAAAACTAAACAAACAAAACACAGTATTATCTTGATGCCATGTCTTTTTTATTAGTTTAATTCCTATGGTACATGAATGCGCTAATTAGTGAATATACTACAATGGCATATCAATTTACCATGGTATTAGCATCTGAAACCATCACTATACCATGGTACTATAGGTTATTTTGTAGACAGACAGAAATATTCTGTGTCATTACTGTTGCTTCATCTAAAATCATTCCAAAATGTTATGCCTTACCTTAGCAGATGTCTCAAACCAGCCCACAAATCCATTCTCCTTGCAGTACTGATCCATCTTCAGGCTGTTGTTTGTCAGAAAGTCTCTATTTTGGTCGCACTTATTGGCCAGGAGCACTGTGGCGATACTCTGGCCATTTGAAAGTATTAATTTTGAGTCCAGATCCTCCTTCCATTTGGAGACAGCCTCAAACGTGGTGGGTCTGGAAACATCAAAAACAATGAACGCCCCCATGGCCTCCCGGTAATAAACCCGCGTCATGTTCCCGAACCGCTCCTGACCTTCCAGTGCAGATGGAGAGGGAGAAACAAAGGTATAAAACAACTGGGAAAAGCACGACACAACAAGCCAAATGCCACTACTATTCAAAGGATTGTGATTGGTAAGATTAAAAAAAAAACGTTTTTTATAAGAAGTTTCTTATGTTCACCAAAGCTGAATTTGTCTGATGGAAAATATAGTAAAACAAAATAATATTGTGAAATATTATTACAATTTTAAATAACTGTTTTATATTTTAATATATTAAAAAATATATATTCCTGTGATTCCAGCCCTTCCAGTTTTCAGTGTCACATGATCCTTCAGAAATTATTCTAATATGCTGATTTGGTTCTATAGAAATATTTCTTGTTATCAATGTTGTAAACAGTTGTTCTTTTTTCATAATTTTTTAAGGATTATTCGATGAAAAGAAAGATCAAATGAACAGCATTTATTTGAAATGAAAATCTTTACTGTCACTTTCGATCAATTTAATGTGTTCTCACTGAATTAAAGTATTAATTTCTTGATAAAGAATGAAAAAAACTTTTGAACGCTATGCTGAACGCATAAATTGCTTAAACATAGTAAGATATTTTAAGTAGCAGCTCATGGTCTCAAATTCAAAGAAAGAGCCTGTGCTTGCAGGCTAAATAAATTTGGCATGATTACATTTAGTATAATGAATCTACTCGTGAAGAACACATGACTCTTTAAGTGCATACACTTTCCTGCAATGCACATCGTTCTGACCAGTATCCACAGCAAACATTCCTGTTGTTCTTATTCAATCGAATATGCTCGTTACGACTGACTTTTCCAGCTAATGGCACATTCCATCTGTGCGCCTTTCTCTTGTCTGACTCTGAATGCAGCCACTCATCTGGGCTGCCAGCATTATACAACATTCCCTGACAGCTGTTTCTCTCAGCTTGTTCTGTTATTTGTTCAAAATTAGAATCAGGAGGTGTGTGTTGATCTCCGTGGGTCTGACAGCAGTCTGCTTCGCACTTGATGGACCACGAAACAAGAAATGCTGTATTGGTTTTGTTAAGCCATATGGCCGTTTGAGATATTGCACAGGTGTTGTACAATGAAATATGAACAACGAATTATAATATAAATCATCAATCAAGTCTAAATAATTCTTGCCTTTGCTTATTTTTCAGGTTTGAAAACGTTTTTGCTGCTGATGACTGAATGGGAATGCCCTTTACAGAAAGTGTTACAGTCACCTAACTTGACAACTTGGCAAAATGTGCGTGCTTTTATTGAAAAATATTAGTCACTTACAAGGAAAATTAACTCAGCATGTTTCACTTCATGAAACTGTACGTCAGATGACTTCCTGGGCAGCAATGAGGTGTTTATGAAGCCCACGAGGAGTTTATGACGATGCATGACTACTGAGTCATGTCAGGATGAGAGTTTAACAAAAAGCCAGTCCTAACGAGAACAGTATAGTAATGATGAAGAACAAACCCTTGAGGTCCTTAGTCTGGTTTAGAATATGAGTGGTTTAGACTTACTGTACTGCATTAGGCCTCATACACCTTATCCTAACTAGTAGACTTCCTCAAAAATGTTTTTGTTTTTGCTAAGTATGCGATTTCATTTATTAAAATTTGCTAACCACAGTTAGTTAGCCTACTACAACTACAGTGATACAAACAAACAATGACAGAAAGATTTAGCTTCATATACAGTTTGAAGGCTATTTACTAATTAGCCTACTACAGTGGTAAGAATAACTCTACCATGTTATTTTGGTGCAAACTGAAGTTACCATTACGTTTATATAGCCTATTAAATAAATAAGTAAACAT